>JAUESI010000026.1:3361949-3375638 GCA_032275145.1 Synergus laeviventris | reverse complement strand
CAAAAAGGAAAAGGGGTTGGTAAAATTCGTTTAGAAAACGAGGTTGTAAAGGAGTTTGAGAAAGAGGGTTTTAAAAATGGTTTGAAAAAGAGCTTTCGAAAACGAGGTTGAAGAACGTATATATAAAAGTGGTTTGGAAACGAAGTTTGGAAAAGGAGTTTGGAAAAGTAGGTTAAAAACTGGTTTGGAAAAAGGGACGTTTCGCTAACAAGTTTGACTAAGGTATCTTGAATTCTTCGGAACTGTCAATTGTAATGACGAGGTTGTGAAACCATGTAAATACTGTCTTTCTATAGAGTGAATAACTTATTATTAAAATTGAATGCGAAAAGATTGTATTCGAGTTCCACTGCGTAATATATTAAAATATTTAAATTCTTGAAAATGTGATGGGTAAAACACCAAGCATTCTCAGACAGAAGCAATTTCGCTCCTAATTCGTCAGGCGATCGCAGATTTGAATTTTGAACTAGCTCAAGATCGATTCTGCATTATGCTTGCGATGTTATCTCGGGAATGACAATACACCTGTTTATGCCAGCGCAGGTGCATTCTTTCGCGTGGTGTGGCTCTCGCCACGCTACTCGCGCACGCCACAGACAAAATGCCGAAGAGCACAATGCCGTAATGCACGGCCGATATATACGAATTGACGTGGCGTTACTAATACTATACGCGGCACACTTGCATGTTGAAAAAGCAGGTGATTTGATAATGCAAGGGAAATAAGCTTCTGTATCAAGTATCGCATATCATAGTTCATGGTTTATGATTCGTGATTTGTAAACAAAGAAATAGAACTTCCAATCAGTGTGAATCCAGTCAATCAAGATAGGGTTATTGGATTCCAATAGTAAAGTGATACTTCTCCACCTTCAGAGAATCTCGAAATCATGAAAATAATGTTTTTCAGTCCACTCTATTCTATAATTCTTATTTATTCTTTGCAAAACCTTCAACCAGACCATTTTGTGGTTCCAACTAAATATTTGGTTACCCTTACAAATTTCTTTGAATGTATAAACAAAAAGACAATATAGAACGTTAGCTGCACAGAATGTTTTGTTGGCTGTAGAGCAAACAAATTTAAAAGAAGTTCAAAACGGGATTTAAAAGGGAGTTTGCAAATATGGAAGTTGGAAAGAGAGGTTTGGAAAAGAGGTTTGCAAAAAAGGTATTTGGAAAAAGGGAGTAGAAAAGAAGGTGGAAAAAGTTGTTTGGAAAAGGAGTTTGATCCCCTCATTCTTACTCTACTTGTCTGTACCTCCGATTCTTTATGTCTGATTTTTATTTCTCCCCTCTCTATCTTTCATCCCCCCCAACTTCTTCTCCTACTGCAACTCGTATGCTTCTTGAACTTCGATGCAGTTGTACAGCAAACAAATTATTTTGTTGAGCCAAACAAATTTGATTGGTAAAACCAAGCAGTTTTCTCAGAATAAAAACTAGAAAGCATATTTCAAACGACATTAAATTTTCCAGTTGATAATTAAAGCAAGAACATCTTCGCCTGTTATGGAAAAAAATAGCAGGTTCTGACGTAGTGCATAAAAGGTTGAGTACTTAGGCTACGAATCACCTGAATGAACTGGAATAGCCACATACCACGGCATACCCGATTTGGCGCGCGTATCCGCAATAAATCCGCGGATTCATTATTTATGTAAGTCCTCCAGTGAAATTTTCAATGTTTAAGTTAAATCTAATTTACGGTCTTAACAGCGCGTTGCATTGGCCAGCGTGGTCCGTGTACGGCGAGAATGCGAATGCAACATAAATCATAATCGCTGTGCGTATATACACATGTTGCGGAGATAATGGCTCGCGCGGGGTTAAGCAATGGTGAGATGGGGTCAATGGACGACCCCTGACTGCATCCACAACGCCGAGGGTGGCTCAGCGCGTTGCTGCCCTTTTAAAAATTTCTCAACCTGTACCCACATTGTTTCCCCACTTAAAAAGGCTCTTTTATTGTTAAGCTCTCCTTTTTGTTAACTTCTTTTTTTTTGTTATCTTCGTCCCTCATTTAGAGGTACAATCCAATTCAAATTAGGATTAAAAAAGTGGTTTGTAATCGGAGTTCGGAAATGTAGGATTTTAAAGAAAGCCTTTCGAAAATGAGGTTGAAAAAGTAGTTTGGAAAAGGGGTTTGAAACAAAACGATTGAAGAAAGGGTTTGGAAATGTGGAGATTTGAAAAAGAGGCTAGAAAAAGTTTTTTGGAATAGGGTGCTGAAAAAGAGATTTAGAAAAGCGTAGTTAGAAAGGTGTGAGAAGTGGTTTGGAAACGCCGCTTTAAAAAGAAAAATAGAATTAGGGCTTGGAAAAGTTTTAAAAAGAAATTTGGAAACTTTTCTGAAGAAGTTGTTTTGAAAACTGGTTTAGGAAAGAAGATTGAAAAAGTGGTTCAGAAAGGAGTGTTAGGTAAAAAGGATTGAAAAAGGGTTTGGAATGTTGTAAAAATTACTCAGAAAAGTTATTATAAAGGGTGTTGAAAAATTCTTTGGAAAGGAGTATGGAAAACTGGTTGCGAAAACTGATTCGAAAAAGAATGTTAAAAAATTCTTCAAAAAAATTGTTTGAAAAAGTGATTGCAGAAAGCGGTTAAAAAAAGGTGTTTTAAAAGATGTTTACAAACGTAGTTTGGAAACGTAATTTGGAAAATAAGTTTAGAAGAAAGGATTTGAAGAAGAGGGGTGAAAAAGTGGTTTCAAAAAGGGATTTGGAAAAGTGGGTTGAAAAAGGTGTTTGGAAAACTGGTTGCGTAAAGTGATTGGGAAAAGTGTGTTGAAAAATTCTTTCGGAAATTCGTTTAGAAAAGTCTTTGCGAAAAATGTTTGAAAAAATCGTGTCTTAAAATGTATTTATAAAAGTGGTTTGGAAAAGTAGTTCTGAGAGTCTCCTTCCTAGTGTAAAAATAAAAATGAAGACATTAATGTAATGCGTTAGAGCGGCCTGGTAATGGTCGTATCTTAAATGTACTCAATGGTCTGTGGCATAAGTTAATTGCCCACGAGTGTCGTGTTGATCGTGATTTACCGATTGATATACGCGTGCGCGTACAGCGTGTAAAATCAGGTGCGAAGATAGAGAAGAAAAAAATTGCCAACCAGGAAAAAGAGTCATGCACGCCGATCTGTGTCGAGCTGTCAACTTGCCAAGAGAATGGTTAATAGAATCGTCGAACGACATTGTGAAATAATTCTGCCCACTCGATTTATTGCATTATTATACGAGCGTGGACACGAGGGTCGAGAATCGCCTAGGCGTCCTGGTTCAAGGGCTCTTTTGCTTCTTTGAAATTACTACAAAAAAAAAAATTTTATTCCTTTTGTTTAAGTGAAAGAAGGAATTAAAAAAAAGGATGAAAAAGGAGGTTTGGAAACGGTTGTTCCAAAATATATTTCAAAACTCAAATAGAGAAAGGAATTTAAAAAAAAAACGTTTAAAAAGGTGTTGATAAAAAGGGGAGAGGAAAAGAAGTCTAAAAATATGGAATTTTTTTAGAGAGATTTGGAAAAATTGAACAAGCGGATGGAAAAAATAGATTCCGAAAGGTTTAAAGAGGTTTAAAGAGTGGAATGGAGAAAGGATTTGGAATAGGACGATTGAAAAAAGTGTGGGATAAGCAGTTTAGAAACATATAGTAGAATTCTTCAAAAGAGGTTAGGAAGGGCGACTGAAAAATGGGTTTGAAAAAGTGGTTTTAAAAATAAGTTTGGAAATGTTGTTTTAAAAAAGAGCCTGGTAAAGAGGGTCTAGAAAAGAATTTTGTGAAAGAGGCTTTTGAAAAGAGTTTTGGAAAAGTGGTTTGAAAAAGTGGTTTGAAAAAGAGGTTTCGTAAAGAGAATTTTGAAAGGAGGGGTGGCAGTGGTTTGAAAAATGGGTTTGTGAAAGTCGGTTGAAAAAGGAGTTTGGAAAAAGAAGTTGGAAAAGCAGGTTGAAAAAGGGATATGAATTAATAGGTTGAGAAATGACAGTTTAGAAAAATGGTTTCTAAAAGGAATTAATAAAAGTCAATTTGAAGAATATAGTTTAAAAATGGCATAGAAAATGGAGCAATGAATTCATTTTTTACAAAATAGAAAACCTGATTGGAAATGCCAAAAGCTATATAATCAGCCTCCTGAAAAAAGACACTTGTTCATGAATTCGAATCTGGAAATCGTATCAGTGTTTGAAATAAAACTGTGAAATGAAGAGAAAAAAAAGATTCTATGTACTCTTCACAAACTTTCCTGTGTACTTTTGAGTATACACGAAAAGGGTAAAATATAAAATGAGTGGAAACGACGAAGTGAGTAAGTAAAAGAAATAGGAATGAAGAAAAAGTAGACAAGAAAAAAAAAGGAACAGCATCACTGTACTTCTGCTATTGCTTTCGCAGAGAGAGGCTATCTGGAGAGTACAGTGCGACTGAAAGGGAACCGATTTGCTCGGCACAGATAAGAAGAGCACTGTGACTGGCTTCGTTTCATCCTTTGCGAAGCTCGATTCGCTCACGTATACGAAACCTCTATAGTCTACAAGTCTACATACACTCTTTGAAAATGAAGCATTCAAATTACTTTAGATACCCTGGAAATGTAGAAATAAGAAAAGTTTTTAATTGTTGTATGCTTGGAACATTGATCTGATCGGTGTGTTAGAATTTATGACTATAGCGAAAAAGTTGAGTCAATAGAAGAGGTATATAAGGTTTTTACTCTATCTGCTTTTATCTTTGCTTCTTTATGTTTGGAATTGGTTTGGAAAAGTTGTTTGAGAAAGTGTTTTTGAAATGCGAAAATTGAAAAAGAGCTTTGGAAAATGAGATTGCAAAAGAAGTTTGGAAAAGTGGTTAGAAAAGGGAGTTTGAAAAAGCGATTTGAAAAGAATGTTGGGAAAAGTCCTTTGTAAAAGTGTTTTGGAAAAATGGTTTGGAAATCTGGAAGTTTGAAAAAAATGTGTGGAAAAGAGTTTTGGAAGAGGAACTAGGAAATGATGAAGTTTGCGAGAGAGATTTGGAAAATGAGGTTGAAGAAGGGGTTTGGCAAAGTGGATAGGTAAAATGATTTGGAGCAGTAGGTTGGAAAATGGCTTGGAAAAGTAATTTGGAACAGTGGGTTCGAAAAGTGGAGGTGTGCAAAAGAGCTTTGGAAGGTTGGAAATTTGCTTTAGCTGAAGGGATTTGGAAATGGAGTTTGGAAAAAGGGTTTGGAAAAGGAGATTAATCCAGTGGTCTCTCTCTCTTTCTCTTTTATCCCCTCTCCTCCTCCTTCTGTGACTCGTATGCTTCTTGAACTTCAGGGTACATATATTTTCTCCTGATCTGGAAAACAATACGCTAAGTCTGGATTTATATGCACCGCTACCAGAGGCAATAACTTACCGCCGCGTCTTCTCTAGCTGAGAGCCTATAAACCCCGACGTCCCTCTCTCTAAATAAGGACGCAACGGAAATGGCGTCCCATTTCTTCTTCTCGTACCGAGACCGATAATAGGATTTCTGCACGCTAGCATCGCGAATAACCGTTTCCGCGAGCAAAGGGCTTTACAGATTCGACAAGTTGCGCGCTTTACGGAACTTTTATCAATCGATGAGATTGTCAAATTTTCGGCGTCTATCGAATAAAGTATTTCATGTGTGGAGAAGAAAAAAATGTATGAAATAGAAGCTTGAAAATAGGTTTCTATATAAGGCATTAAAAACAGTGATTTTAAGACCCTTGGGAGTAAAAAGTAATTTTTTGACCCTGGGGAGTGAAGAGTGCTTTTTACTCCCTTGATGTTTGAAATCAAATTTCGAAAAATTTTGAAAAAAACAGGTTTAGAAAAGTGGTATGGAAAAGGTGTCTGGAAAAATGATTTGGAACAGAGGTTTGGAAAAGGAGTTCATCTCTTGTGAATAAAAGCTACTTTTTCCTCCCCTATGAGTGTAAAATAAATCTTTAGCTCCACTAAACAGGCATGAAAAACATTTAAATTCATTAGCGTGATAAAAAAAAAAACAAAAGCATCCAGATTTCTAATCTGCGTCTCATAAAATTAATCTAAATAATTTTCAAATATTCTTCACATTTCCAGAAATAATGCATCATGTCATAATCGTCCTTTCTACAACTTAAGAAGCATAATCAAGCGATAGCAAAACTCGATCGCTCCTAAGAAGTCAGTATTCACTTCGCCGTTGAAACTATTTATCAGCCCGTCAGTTTATTCTTTAATATATCACAATAATGGAAAAGCTGATGACAAATGGTAGCCGACTATCGACGATAGAAATAAAATGGCGAGACGCAGTCGCCTCGCGCTTCAAAAATGGAGACTGTAATGATTTTCTTTCATCGAACGCGAACATAAAGGTGAAGTTGAGGTCTTTCACCTCCTTCGCCTCGCATTGACATCTCAATAAATCGTTGGTCTTTATGCAAGTGTAGGACTTACCTTTATCGATATATTAGCATCGGAAAACGATACACGTTTATATGAAGAGAAGGTCGTCTGTTGTCGGGTATTTAGAAGATCTAACCTTAGAGAATTTTTCCTATTCATTTTTATTTTTATTATCTATTGGCTTATTATTATTCCTCCTTACGAGTCTTGCAAAATATTCTTTATTAAGTGTACGGTGAATTCAGAAAGAAATATTGAGAAGCCAATACTTTTGCGGATCCTGGAAATTTCATTATAAGAATAATTTGACTGATTCGATTCAGTGAGAGTCACGATTTTCAATCATTTTAATCAGTGAATCGAGTGTATCTATGGTTGTATCTTATGGGTTATAAATGTTAAAATTTTGATTAATTCCAATCAGTTAGTTTCTAGAGATTGAATCAGTTAACATTTTTACTGATTTTAGTCAGTCACTCAATTGTACATATTGAATCCGTCGCAATTTTGGTTAAATTCAATAAGAGTGTCATTTTAAGATATTGATTGAATTACAATTTTTATTGGTTCCAATCAGTGATTCCATTTTAGCTATTGAGTAGTAAGTTTCCAGTTTTTAAAATGAATTTTTACTGCTTCAACTAGTTAGAAGTACGTCGATGTTAATCAGTGAAATTTCACTGATTAAAATAGTCAGAAGTCCTAAACTATTTTTCAACGAAAATTCATTGATTCGCAGTAAATTTTCGAAAACGGATTTGAATTTAGAGACTGTAGAAAATAGATCTCTTATATATCATTGACAAATGTTTTTAAAATAGGGAGAGAAGAGACTGATTTTTTCCGATATAAATTTCTGTTATTGGCGTTATTTATGTCCGGAGCATTCGGGAAAGCAGGCATGTGATAAATCTGATCGTATAGGTTCCGCGGTCGAAGAATAGAGTTTCCTGACAAGCGTCGATTTGTCAAGAAGGGCTTCGAATGCCTCTCACAATGGCAACAAGCGGAAAGTTCACCCTCCGGACCTACAATACCCTCAATGGTTTTCTTATCCAAACGCGCGAACCCCATTCAGGGAAACCTACACAATTTACTTACCCAAGAAGAGCTATACGAACCCGGACATTCTAAGGTGTCTGGATAACTATATCAGGGGTCACGCAACAGAAATCTCTAAATGTGAATAAGTCAAATTTCAAGGTCGAATCAGTTGGCATCTTCACAACGCAATATTAATATTTCTTTTATGCTAGAATGTCGGGCTAGTTATGGACTAATTTTGTATGGCAATGCCAATTTTTGGACTCTTATATTTTTTTTTTAAGAAAACTAAATTTTGGGTGGAGATGTTGAGTGCAGTCGATAAAAATCTTTAAATCTAGAAATCTAATCATACCCCTATCATTAATAATAAGCAACCCTGAATTTTGAAAGTTACTTTTTCGACGAAAGAAATACTCAAGAACTTCGGGCTATTTTCTGGCGCTTTAAATGTCCAATAAACCAAATTCGAAAAAACAATCCCTGTCGACCACCCATATTTGTCACCCCTGACAACCACCCCTCAAGTTGGAAAAATACTTTCTGGACGAGAAAAATACACCAAAATTTATGATTAATTGCTCGTAGTAGAAATACCCAAAAACCAAACTTGAAAAAAAAACCCCTATCATTCCAACCCTCAATTTTTAAAAATACTTTTTGGAAAAAACCTACTAAATAAATTAATAAATTTCGAAAAATCAACCCCTATCATTGATAAGCAATCCTGAATTTTGAAAATTACTATATTACTATTTCAACGCTTGAAATCGCCAAAAAAAAATTCGAAAAAACAATCCTTATCAACCACCCATATTGATGGAAAAGAAAAATACACCAGAGAATTTCTGGCTATTTTCGAGTTGTTGAAATACCCAAAAACTAAACTCGAAAAAATAACCCCCATCATTGACAACCAACGCTCAGTTTTGAAAAATACTTTTTGGGACTCATGAAATTTATAATACAAAAATCAATCTCCCAAAATAACCACTTTTACTGACAACCAACCCTAATTTGGAAAGGTACTTTTTGGATTAAAAAATTCAGAATTTCGGTCTATTTTCGGATTCTTAAAATACCCAAAAACCAATTTTTAAAAAGCATGTTCTATCAATGACATCTTATAATATTAAATTTATTGAAAAAAATTTCGAAAAAACGAAATCTATCATTGATAAACAACCTTGAATTTTGAAAAATACGTTTTGGACGAAAGAAATACTCTAGAATTGTGGGCTAATTTTAGGCGCTTAAAATACCCAAAAGCAAATTAGAAAAAACAACCCCTCTCATTGACAACCATCCTTCAGTTTAAAACAAATACTTTTTGGACAAAAGAAAGTACTGAAGAACTTCGGGGTTTTGAAATGTACCAGGAAAATGTTTGAAAATTAAGTATTGATTTTCAATAATAATCGGTTATTTTTATAAATTTGTTTTTCGGTATTCCGAGAGCCCGAAAATAGTCCGAAATTCTGGAATTCTTTTTTCTCCTAGAGGGTTGGATTATCATTGATAGTGTTTGGTTCTTCGAAATTGATTTTTGTATATTCCAAGAACTCGAAAATATTCGGTTGTCCTGGATTAGCAAATATTCACTAACTATCAGCACTGTTTCAGATATTCCTATCTTTCTTTCAATGTGGATGGTGAAAGAGTTAAGCCATTCATTATCGTTAGGTAATCCGGTAAAACTTAGAAAAAGTATAAAAAGGACAGTTGCACTGCAGAATTGTAGGTGGCGAGACATTTTATATTGTATCTAATGAACTTGAATTTTTTAGTTCCCAATTAGAGGATTTTCAGAGAGCGCAGACCCACTTCATGCTCGTTTCATTTTTATATTACTAAACTCAAGCTACTTCTGTATTTGTATGTCACAGTAATTCACACTGTTGAGATTTACTTAGTTATAGTTGCAATCTCTGCCCTAAATCATATTCTTACCCAAACCATATAACAAAACTTGGAAATTTATAGCCTTATTGCAGTAAGCCTGTTCACCCTCTGTCTCTGGGCCTTAAGTGTTAATTATTACGGTAAACGTTGTTCATTTAAAGCCCAAACTGTACCTGTAGTCGTTAACACTTTATTGCGATAATTCCAATGTATCTAGAACTTAAGACTTTATTGCGATAATCCTAATCTATCTAGAACTTAAATGGTACACCCTGCACTTTTCGATTCCTGGGCCTCCGCCCTCACCTTCAATTTGTATTTGACCTGTAACATCAGTCGAGTTAAAAACAGCGGACCAGAAGGTCTCATAAGTATATCGCTCAAAGCAAATATGTATATTAATATAGTGTAATATGCTAATAAAGAACACAAAAATAACTATCTTGACTCACTAACGAATCAAATCACAACACACACCTCTCTAGAACATAGGAATATTGATTCGCTGACCTGCAAAAGGAAGTGCTCCATGCTCAGTAAGTTTCTATGATTCTTAACTGCTTGTGCTGTAGATTTCAATTCATATACATTCTATTATAGCATTTCTGGTTGAATCCCTATAATAATTCTCCTGAGGATTTTTTGCGGCCACAGGAAGAAACGATAAGAAAGTATCAGAAAATCGATAGAAGGAATGGCAAGATTCAAAATGACACCTGAAATCCCTGTCATTCTCCTGTCATAAGGGTGGATAGTAAAACTGATTATCTGGAGGGAAAAATGTAGGGCAGCCTTTTAAGATGGTCAACTTGAATATCTGAGATACTTAAGACCAATTATCCCTATTTTAAAATTGAATATACAGATATTCAGGTTGACTATCTTAGAAAGCTAATGTGTATACTTTCTTGTACTACGATATTCTGTTGCATGCATATTTTTAACATATGTATGTATATATGCATGTACTTACTGTCTGTATATTGATGCATATATGTACTTATTATATGTATGTATGTATACACTATACATGTCAGTACTTATTGTCTTGCCTTTATTGTGTTGACTTTATTGTGTAGTCTTTACGTTCAACTCTATTCTGCAGCATTATTTATATCCTAGGTAACTAACATAACATACATTATCGTCCATATCTATTCTTCAGCTCTAAAGTGACGTTTGTATAAAACGTGCTAAACTAAGAAGGTAGAATTCAACAGTACTGCCCAGTAACTATTGGTCGTTTTCTTAACATCTTATCTTTATAAGTCTCACGTGTCTTGTGCGTAATGGGCTTAAGGCTGCACATACAGTGGATCCTTTTCTGCTGCTCTTTCTTCTTCTCTCTCCCTCTTCTTTCGAGTACCGGCATAACTTGTTCAACACGTTCTAGCACGAGGGGTCACCAATCGCCGATGCACTGACCGTGAGGTCACCGCGGGGTTGCAGCAGTCTCGCGGCAACCTGCCTTCTGGCAATTCGGTTGCTGCTAATATTATTTTCCTGAGGAAAGGGTGAAAAAGAAAGAAAGAAAGAGAAACTGCAAGAAAGAGAGACTGTGAGAAAGAGAAGAAGAGTCCAAAGAGAAAGAGGGAATGCGAAACATCGGCCTGATCTCCTTCTCTGTAATTGTGCAATGTCCATATACACATCCAATTTATAGACGTGTATAATACTTATGCATTCAAACATTCATACATTTATACAGATGCACATGTGTGCACACATGCAGTGGTTAAAATTTCACGCGGCATAAATCATTCGCTGGAGATAATCGCGCCCGATGCCCGTTTAATCTCAGAGTATCACGATCCGGTATTATTATAGGTGTGTGAAAACTGTTCCACGAACTGGACGTGCTTCATTCAAGGTGGAAATGTGATTTGATACTGACAAGGAAGTGGATAGGTTGAGAATTTAAGCGAGTGGATACATTAATTTAATGGATATTTTATTATATAAATATTATATTATATTTGAGACAACTTAATAAACCTAAGTAATGCAACTACAAATTCCTTATAATCTTTTGGAAATTTCACAATAAATTTAATGAAGTGTAATTACCAAAACGTAATGTAATTTTACAATAAACGATTCTCCTTCACTTAAATAAAATGGAGTTCGATTTAATTCTGCAATTAAACTAATATAAAGGTGTATGGATTTAAAGTTATTTATTGCACAGCTACAGCAACATTTGTTGGTAGAACAAAGTCAAGAACATAAAGCACACGTATATATTTCACTCTGACCAATACAGATTAATTAAGATATTATTATGTATCAAACTCATACTAAGAAATTCAAAACAAACGGACCGCGATTACCACCACACATAAAAACATTTTTTTATGCAATTATTGAATGTAAAATATAAGACAAGATTTTCCGAACGTGATTCCTAAAAAGATATAAGTTCTTAGTTTAGTTGACCAGTTTCCATATAGAATCAAAAACAGTTATTATGTTAATTGATTAGGATATTTTCGATGTCTCAACCATATATAAGCCCTTTCGCCTCATAAATCGACCGAAATATACAATTACCCCCTATCACTTCGTAATAACTTATTTTTAAGTTAACAAGAACTTACTTAATAATTAATATCGTCTAAAAAAACTAAATTTACATTCTTTAGATTCTTTATTGCTTTCTTCGATTTATTATATATCTCTAACGCTCAGTTAGAGAAATTTGTACTTCCTAGTTATCCCTTTTTTTATTGAAGTACCCATGGGTCTTCCCTACGCCACCACCAATGTCCATCCGTAATTTCGAAGTTAGAATAATTTGTACTACCAATAAGTCCACTCGACTTCGTCTCGAGCCTATATTTGTCAGATCTCGTCGTTATAAATTACCTTTAAATCACTAGTTCGGTTTTAAATTAAGTATATGTATATTATATTCTACCAGTAGTGTGAATAATTATTCTATCTATAATTAGAATTATTCCTTCACACCAAAAAACATCCACCTAAAAAAACTAACGTCACCACGGATCACACTTTTAACTCAGCTGTTGCAAGTTGGATACTGTAAACCAATTGGGGACATAACAAATTTTCGACGTTACATGCCTTCTATCAGAGTTGTGCTATTTAAAGCAGTCCGAACCATAGTCACAAAAAGATCAACTTATAAAGCGGGTGGAACCAAAGAAACCTCTTAAAAAAATACACTTCCTTGAGAGAAGAAGGCAAAACACCCATAAATACGTGTTTCAGCGGACTTTATCAACAGTTCAAAAATAAACACCAATATCGAAAGAGAACATCCGAAAGTGGTGAGGAATACCAGTGGAATAAGAACACTCACTGATTCAAATTCTCCTTCATCTTCCCATTGATTTGAGTATCCAGTAGAAGGCAAAAACTTCTTGTCCCAATGATAAATCAGACCAGACTGTACCATCCTTTGAACAATTGCATTGAATCTGGTTACGAATGGCGATTTTGGTTCGAAGGAAGTAGTCTTCAGCGAAGTGAACAGGCATTCATCCATGATCTTGAAGGCAGTATTATTTTTTGATTTCTTCAGTTCTTCGATTACATTTAACGCCGCTAATTTTCTAAGAAAACACGCAACATTGTTCCCTTGCATCAGGACATCAATGCATTCATTCTTGTTCGATACAATTTTAGACTTGTTAGCTAATGCTTGCAAAATGCTACCATTTTGTTGCCTCATTGCATAAAACATGTTCGTCCCTATCATTGGAATGAGATTTGACCTATTTAATTCCTCCAATGTATCAACAGAAACATCAGTCTTCTTGGTGAGTTTCGTGTCCGTTAGCAATGCGAAGATATTGGACGAGAATATGGAGCAAGCCAGGAGAATCGAGACGAATGCAATCCTTTCCGATAACTTTGAAGGTTCATGAGGCACTGTGTATCCTAAAATTTCTCGTAAGATATCGAACCAGGACCATAGATCCTTGTCGAACTTCAAGCAGATCGTGATCATCCAGATCATTAGGATCATTACAACAAAGTAAATCCATTTCGTTGGGGGCGACACCTTATCAATTTTGACAGCTAGATTTGGTATCAAAATACACATAGCAATCGATCCACTACTTTTACTTAATACACTTTGCTGCTCGCACTCTGCAATTGGTATACCCGGGTTTGTCATGAATCGAATTGTGTTGTTTGCAAGTAAATACATGAATCCAGTTCGTTTGTTTTCCATATGACAATGAAAGTTTCCAGGCCGTTCCTCTTGAGATGGAACTTCCGATAATCTAAAGTTCATCTTTTGCGAAAATGTTTTTACGACGATCGCATCAGGCCCAGAAACTTCAATCGGATATCCCGAAGAGTTTCGTTTTACATAAACACTCGGGGGATTATGGAACGA
>JAUESI010000026.1:3351787-3361849 GCA_032275145.1 Synergus laeviventris | reverse complement strand
AATATTAATCCATCTTAGCTTTTCAGAGGTCTAATATAATTTTCTTAAAACATTATTTAGTGTCACCAGATTGACATTACAGTGGAATGAGCACTTCACATTCGTCAAGAATATCTGTATTCTGACTACGTTTCAGTGGCTGCCTATCGTTGTTGTCCTGCTTCTCAGAAATGTTGCGTTTGGCAGGCATGATGACTGATGGAGTTGTCTCTGCTTTCAGGTTGCTTTGCTTTTGCCTCTGTTTTCCAGATACTCAGCTGCCGTTGCTGGTTCAAATCCAATAGATGCGGGGTGCTAAAGTTGCAGGTTTACTTAAAAATCGAGCAGGCCGTTGACTCTGCTCCTAGTACTACTGCTAGTGACGGCTGGTTCCACACATCTGTCTGTCTACCGTTTCGCGATGTCTTATATCCACCCCCACTACACACACTGTTGGCCCCACGCCGCAAGCTGCGCGCGCATACGCGAGATCGTGAAAAACGTGCGCGTGAAATATGTGGGAAAGTAAAAATCGCGGGAAAGTAAAAAAAGAACGCTGGAAATTTCATAGGTTAACTACTAAGTCAGCCAGTCGGTAAATGTATGGGATACTACTTTTGTAGTCTTTAAAATCCGTTAAATCTCTTGAATCCTATTGAAATTTCTTGAACTTTTAAAGCGTTTCGAAAACTTTGGAAACAGCCTGAAATTTTATACAATCAAATAAAATCCTTTAACAGGTAAAAAAGTTCTTTTAAATAGTTTTAAATCCTCGAAATGTTCTTTCTGTAAAGAACTAATTCTTCTTCTTACGATACTCCCTTAAAATAAAAAAATGCCAAGACCGCTTCTAAAACACTCTAAAACATTTTGTCAAGATTGCAACATGATATGCAGCAAGATATATTGTAAATTGAAGAACAGCAGCTGCATTAAATTTACATCGTATTAAATGGCGAATGTCCTGAAGCTCTCGGGAGCGACAAAAAATGGAGAAATGGAAGCCTGTCTCAAACAAGAACCAGGATGAACCTCGACTTGGTTTCTCGCAACCGGTCATCATCCAACCTTTATTTACTGTCCAGGGTATGACTATTCATACTTCTATAACCGCAGTTACAATCATGTGAGGAGTATAACTACCCGTCGGTTTATGTATCGTGGATGTCGCAGCCATTGTAATTAATCGGCGATCGTGGCCGTCTGAACTTCTGCGAGGCGAGTCCTTCTTGAATAATCCCACAGCGGTTATCGCTTATTACAGTAAAGTGATCGGTACCGCGGTTGCGACAGAAGAAAAATAACTATAGGCCGTACCGGGACCAGCACTTCTTTTTAAATTCCCTCTTTCCTCTCCACCCTCTTCAACCCATTCCCCATTTACCCCTCTTTACCCCTTCCCGGCACCCTTAGCCCAAGAACCTGTTTCAGTGTCAGTCCGTTGATCAATCTTGTTAATTAACACTCGGCCTCGGCCGTCGAAAGACGCTGGAATTTTCATCGCGTCCCATACTTCATCCTCGCAAATCGAGAGCGCACCTCAATACACAACCTGCCCGATATGACCTTTTTTTCTCTGCCCAACTTATGCCCTGAGTCGCATTACTGCACTTAACATATTACAGGATTTCGTAGTAATTAATTTCTCCATTGGAGTAGGGGTTTAACGATAAATTTCTAGGATATCATACCCGTGCATAAGTTTGAATTGGATACTGGTGGGGCTCTGGCCCGTTTGCCGTAGTTCATATTTGTGGTCCTCACCTCAAAACTGGCAATGACCGCACAAGGCGCATTACGCTTTCACTGGTAAATACCCCAAGTGGAGAATACTGGTCAGTACCCCATCTAGTTTTTAAAACTACTCTTGGATTAATTAATATATAATATTTCATTACTTAAATAGTTAATTTTTAGAAAACATCCGAAGTTAAAAAGAGGTAGTATTAAACCGAAAATAGATTCTCGCTATCCCGAAATCTGAAACCACAATCTCTTTTCACCCATTTGTTGGATTTCAAGTGGTTCTAAGGAGTTTTTGAAAAATTTCAAAAGACTTCAGTGGAATATTAAGATTGTAAACTAATACACAAAATTTGGTTAAATATTTTAAGGGATTTTAAATGATAACTATCAATTTTAAAGGATTTTCAAAAGATTTGCATTGAATTTAAAGAATTTCAGGAGATTTTAAGTGATTTTAGAGTATTTAACATGATTTCTCGAAAATTTACAAGATTTCAAAGATATACATTTTTTCGAAAGGTGTTTAAGAGATTTGAAGTGATTTTAAGGAATTTTTTTACATTATTTTAAGGTGGGAATACCAATGTAAGATTGGTATTAATTAATTAAAGATTGTGGGAGTTTCAAGATTGTAAAGTAATTTAAATGTTTTGTAAAGTTTTTGTTATAAGCCAAGGCTTATATCAAGAACCACCAATTCCTTAACATTTTTCAAGGGATCGTAATAAGATGGTCAAAAATTTTTAAGGATTTTCCAAAGATTTCAAGTGCTTTTTAAAAGGATTTCAAGAAAATTTGCAAGATATCAAAAATATCAAGATTTCCTACAAGGTTTCTAAAGAAGTTAAAACGATTAAAAAAATTTTTTTTTTATTTAAAAAGAATTGAGAGGAGTTTCAAAAGATTTTAAAGTTATTTTAAAATTTTTAAAAGTTTTTCAAGGGATTTTAGACAAAATTAAAGAATTTTAAAGGATTTTCAAAAGATTTCAAGTTATTTTAAAAAATTGAAGGGGATTTCAAGAAATTTCAATTTATTCTAGGGAATTTAAAATGTTTTTAAGAAATTTTACAAGGTTTCAAAGATAGAAAGGTATTGTAAAGGATTTCAAGTGAATATAAAGGCGATATAAATAGATTTCAAATTATTTTAAAGAATTTTTTATGAATGTCAAACAAATTCAGGGGAGTTGAAAGATTGTAAAGTAATAAAAAATTCTTTTTTTAAGAATTTCAAGAATTTTAAAGGATTTTCAATCCCTAAAAGTAACTTAAAAATATTTTTTAATTACTGGAAAATATTGAAATTACTTTAGTATATTTTTATTACTTAAAATTTCCTTGAATTCACTTGAAAACGTTTAGGAAATCTTCAAAATCCTATGAAATAGGATTTAAATAATTGTAAATCTTTTAAGATCTCTTGATATCTTCAAAATCTTGTGAAATCTATTAAAATCCTTTAAAACTTTGTGAACTTTCTTGATTTCTTAAAATCTATTGAAATCGCTGTGTATTTCCTTAAAATCTCTTCAAATCCTTTAAAATTCTATGAAATCTCTTGAAAGCCATTAAAATATTTCCCCTACTTTTAAGATAAGGATAATTTTTTTAATATCATTAAAAATCTCTTAAAATAATTAAAAGTATTTTTAAATTACTTAAAGATCTCGAAACCGTCCTGAATTCATTTGAAATTTCTAAAAAATTTCTTAAAATCAGCTGTCAGCTCTTATCTCGATTCTAAAATATAGGCGGCAAATAAAAATTAAACCAATAGGTAAAAAGAATGACTATGACTTAAATTTTCAAGATTGCAAGAATGTATTTTAATATAATCGCTGTGTCTTTTATAATAAGATTATTCATAATTTATCCCTTCAGCCTTTCTGCTGAATTATGAATTAAATTCCTCGTGCACGCGGTAAAGTTTGTTATTTACTGCCCGCTCATTTTTTAGATCCAAGAAAAGCCGTCACATACTTTAATGAATTTTTAAAAAGGAAAATTATGAATAACCTTCTAATATTTTTCGCAAAAGTCGAGGAAGTTTAAAAGCTTTTTTGCTCTCGGAGAATGAGGTTTCCGCTGAGTTAATTAAGTTTCAGGTGGAACCTAAGCCAACTTCAAAAGAAAAGATTTTTTTCGCTTTGACATGTGTAGGTAGCAAAAAAATATCCCGAAATTTGAAGTCTAAAGACGCAAGTCTGAGATGAAACTGAAGTTTTCATCGTTTAGCATAAACGAAAATTAATAAAAGAATTTACGCTAAAAAATGCAAGATCCAAATTTTCCTGGTGGAAATTAAAAATATATAAAACGCATTTGAAACTTGACCTATTTCATTCCCTAAAATTAAAAAATTCATAAAAAATTACACTTATTTATTAAGTTAAAATTTTACTACTATAATAATGAGCACATTTGAAACTCATCCCATAACATCCTTTAGATTTAAAAAAATTTACTAAAATTTTTCTAATTCACGGGTTCAAAATTTAACATCCATAATAAGTCTCCTTAATGCTAAAATATATTCTAAAAACATTCATCCCTGTAGTTTGACGTTGAACTTACCCCATACTTACCAAAACTTTTAGGTCTAGGAAATGGTAAGGGTTAAGTTCCACATGAGCCAGAAGGATAAAAATTTTTGAAATGTCTCTTAGCATTGAAAAAACTTATTATCCGCCATAAAATTTCGAATTAGAGAATTTTTGGTGAATTTTTGGTGATATGGGATGAGCTCCAAATGAGCTGGAGGGACGAAACTTTCCAGGATGTTGTTTTAGAATTTAGAAGACTTATTATCGACTATAAAATATTGACACTATGAATTATGGGAAATAAAAATTTTTTAGATCTAAAGGATGGTTCGGGGTGAGTTGCAAATGAGTTTGTGGTATGCAAATTTTTGGAGTGTTTTTTAGCATTGAGAAGACATATTATCATCATTTAAATTTTAAGTTCACAAATTAGGGAAATTTGGTGAATTTTTTATGTCTAAGGGATGATATGGGGTGAGTTTCAAATGAGCTAGAGGGATGAAACTTTTTGGTTTAACTACTCTCCACCAGAAAATATCATTTATCGTAAATGTTGCAAACTTCAGTCTCATATTATGTGTTTTCACAAAAATTTGCAAATTATGAATCCTAAAATGATCAATCTTTAAATTTCTTTATCGAAACTGAAGTGTTTTTAAAAACAAGTTACATTATTAATGAACCCATTTGATAAAGAAGTTCTTCTGAGTTTACATATGAATAACAAGTGCAGTGCTTCTAAATAAGAAAAGTATTATAAAACAGCAAAAATTCTCACATGACACATAATTCATTTTCTGCGATAGATTATCTTAAAAACGATTTGATTTTCCTCATTTAAAACATGTAAAACAGTGTCTGGTGAAAGAGAAAAACGTTTGTAGGCAGTGTAGATGTTCTTATTATCAGCGTTGATATTATTATCGTTGCATGCATAATTGCATATTGTAATTTATAATATCGCGAGGAGCATGTGCCAAGGGTTAGGTGGCAGGTGGCAATCAATCAGGAGATTTATATTTATTTGCTAACTGAACATTGAATAGTAAAAAATGTAATAATGCATACTTAATCCAATTTGCAAAACAAAATATTTTCCGTTCTCTTCATATAAGTGAAACTCATAATTATTCTATCAAAACCTTGATCAGAATTTCTCAAATCTTTCTCATGTTATATTTTTTAATGCCAGCTTACACTAAGTACCTCGACACTTTCACTTTCTGTCAACACATGAGTAATTAGTCACAGCTTTTGCATCAGAAGAAATCACATTTTGCTTAAAAATTCCGCCGAGGTATAAACTAGATAGACTAAAATGTTATGAAAATTTACATTTAACATGAAAATCCTTTCCAGTGGTCATTTTAAAATTTTTTTATCATAAGTGATACTTATTCTATGTTATTATAAAAAATAATGTTGTCCTTATATAGAATATAGATTTTTGCCATCTCGAAATCTGAAGCCACATATTTTCTCTTCACTTATCAGTTGGATTTGTATTTGCTGTCTGTTTAAGGGAATTTAAAGAAATTTCGAACGAAATTCAGAAGAGTTTCAAGATTTTCGAATAATTTGAAAATATTTTTAAGTATTTCAAGGATTCTGAGTGATATTAAAAAATTTCAGTAAATTTCAGTAGATTTTTTGAAATTCCTTAAAATCACTTGAAATCTGTGGAAAATCTTGTGAAAATTCTTGAAAATTTTTAAATTCTTTGGAATTGTTTTAAAATATTTCTAAATTCTTTAACATCATTTAAAATTCTGTGGAATACTAAAAAAAATTTCTTAACTGCTTGAAAATCTTGAAACTCATTCGAATTGTTTTGAAATTCTTTAAAAATTCTTCGATCTCACTTGAAGTATATTGAAATCGCTTTAAATTAATTAAAATCACATCAAATGACAATGAAATTCTTTTAAATTTCCTATAATAATATATTGTTAGATTCTCGCCTAAAATCTCTTCAAATCTTTTTCAAATCCTTTAAAATTCTTTAATATATAAAATCCCTTGAAAAAAGCGTTAAAAAAAGTTACACTACTTTAAAATCTTGAAACTACGCTTGCAGTCTTTTTAAATTTTTTAAAAATTCTTTAAAATTACTTGGAATCTATTTAAATCGTTTTCAATTATTTTTAATTCCTTGATATCTTTAAAATCTTGTGCAATGACTTAGAATCCTTTTAAATCTCCTCGAAGCAGTTGAAATGTATTGAAATCCATCTAAATTCAATAAAGTCACTTAAAATCTACTAAAATCGCTTAAAATTTTTTTAAAGTTCTATAGCAAATCTTGATATCTTTGAAATACTGTAAAATATCTTGAAATCTCTTCCAATTCTCTATAATCTTTAGAAATCCTTTAAAATGTCCTGAAAATTGAAAAATCTTGTTAAAATTCTTGAAAATCCTTTAAAAAATTGTCAATACGATTTAAAACCCCTTGAAAAACTTAGGAAAACACTTTAATTGCTTTAAAACCTTGAAACCCCCCTTAATCTCTAATTATTATAATATTTTTTTAAATACTTGAAAAATCTACTAAAATCGCTTTAAATTTTTTTCAAGTTCTATAGGAAATCTAGATATCTTTGAAATCTTGTAAAATGTCTTAAAGCGAATTTCGAGAAATTTGCAAGATTTCAAATGATTTTAAAGAAGTTGAAGGGATTTAAAAATATGTATTTCAAATAACTTTAAAATTCTTGAAATCTCTTTTGAATTGCAAAAAAAAAAATATGGCGCGAATGACATTCTAGTCTTACTATAAAATTTCGAACATTCAGCATATGAAAAATGGAAAAACATGAGTAGAATTTTATTTCTATGAATTATATTTTCAAGACGCAATTCATACAGTAAAAGGTAAAGCTAATGTCGGAATTTCATGCTTGCACGCATTCCAAGTTGATATCTAATTATTTAATCCTACAATAAAAATAGGATTAAGCAGGGCATGTGAGTTTTGACTTTTAACTTTTTACTGTAAATTCAAGGCTTCAGTAGAGCGCCAAGCTATGCAAATTCAATTTTAAAAAATATAGGACTGCAAAAAGAACTATAACAATATAACTATCCATAAGCGCAGCAACGTGTAATAAACTGCAGCATAGCAGCGAGCGGAGCTAGTTAGCGAGGCATTTCATTAGGCAGATAAGGCAATCAAGCAGCCAGCCATCTCGACCAATGAGCCCAGCATCCGTATTTTCATCTCAGGAAAATGATATTTTATACACATGATTGAGTCCACGAAAAGTTATTAGATATGTATAAAATAAATAAAAATGTAATAAGATACAATAATTATGAGTATCGTATGTCAATTTTAAAACAATGGCATCTAACATATGCTCTTTTATTTTATATCTCTTGAAATTGCTAATTTTATTCAATCCCTAGAAATCTTTCTAAACTTCCTCAAAATTTCACAATATTCAAAATTCCTTAGATTTCGTTTAAAAAATCTCTTAAAACTGAATGAAACCCATAAAAATTCCACAAAATTGTTGAAAAATTAGAAAAATTTATAAGTTTAAAGTGTCTATTTCTACTTATATTGTAATATTATTTTATTTTATTTTTATTTCTCAGATCTGTAATTGTTTTTCACTTATTTACAGATCTCATCACTTCTGAGTGCTGGAAATTTTTACTGAACTAGGAAATCTCTGTGCTGTTCAATTACTTTTGGTATGTATAAATCAGAAATTGACGAAACTACCACTTACGTTTTATTTGATAAGAATTCATATTAATAAAATCGAGTTTGACACTATCAACTTTACGGCCTCAAAAATATTAGGCTTTCTCATCGTCAAATTAGAAGGTATTGATTTTGTGTGGAAAATTTCATTTAAATACAAATTTAACTTTTAATTTTTTTACTGGCAGAAATTTACACGACGTTGTTTGGGATTTTAAGGAATTTTGAATATACTTTAAGGGATTTCAAAACATTTCATGGAGACATTCAGGGTTTCAGGAAATTTTAAGGGATTTTGAGGAATTTCAGTGGATTTTTAAAGAGTTCAAGAGAGTTGAATGGTTTTCAATAGATTTCAAGACATTTTAAGTGATTTTCGGAAATTTAAAGAAACAAGAAATTTATTCTAATATGGAGAAAACCAAATAAAAACCTTTGCTATCCCTTAGAATTTCTTTGAAGTTTTTTAAAATGTTAGAATTAAATGTTTTTTGTACATTTATTGGATTAAGAATGACCAACATAGTTCCTAAAAGTTATTTTAAAGTGATTTAAAGACATTTTCAGGAATATTTTGGATTTTGAGGGATTTCCAAAGATTTGAGGTATTTTCAATTAATTTCAAAATATTGTAATGTTTTTTAGGTGATTTTTAATGATTTACAAGAATTTCAGGGGATTTCAAGATATTTCAAGTAATTTTAAATGATTTTAAAGGAATTCAACAAATTTAGAAAGATCTCAAGAAGTTTTAACAGATTTCAAAAGATATGGAGTGATTTCTACATATTTCAAGAGATTTCTATGGATTTCAAAAAATCTGTAATAATTTCTAAGAATTTTTAAAGAGGTTAATGTTTTCAATTTTTAGTAAATGTCTTGAAGGTAATTTATTAAAATCTCCTGAAATATCTTGAAATCTTTTTATAATTTTTTAAATCTTATGAAATCTCTTGAAATCCCTTGAAATTGCTATAAATCGTTCAAAATCTTATTAAATCCCTAGAATCTTCTCAAAACTCCTAAAAACCCTATTTTATCTTTTGAAATCCTTTAAAAATTCCTTTACATTTTCAGAAATTCGATAAAATTTCTCGGAATCTTTGAAATTCTGTGTAATCCAATATAATATCTCAAAATCTTTTAAAATTCCTCGTAATCCGTTTAAAATTTGTTAGAATCACTGAAATTCCTTAAAATCCTTTCAAATATCAAGAAATTTTCTAAATTTTCTGAAAATCAAATCTAATTTCTTAAAGTCCTTTAAAATCCGTTGAAATATCTTACAATTTCTAAAAATTTAATGTGATGTTTTGAAATATTGTAGAATCTATTGGAGACTCTTCAAATTCTTAAAAATCCTATGTAATTTTTTAAATGACATCCGCTACAAATTTCTTCACATTCTCAGGAATTCTCTAAAATTCTTTGCATTCTTTGAAATTCCTCAAAATACAATATACCATAATTTCTTAAAATCTTTTAAATTCCCTTCAAGTGATTTTTTGAAATCCATTAAAGTCACTCGAAGTCATTTGAAATTTCTTGAAATCTCCTGAAGCCAGTGAAATCTTCTGAAGTGATTGAAATATCCTGAAATATCTTGAAATCAGAAGTAGGTGTACACCGCTTAGTGGAGTTGTAAATCCCTCGGGTTTTTCCTGTGTCTTTAAATGGAAAATCAAAAATACTTTAATCAGCTAAAAATCTTATTTCCAAGAAATACAGAAAATCAAGACCGTTTACTGGGTGGGCCAATCTCAGAATAGAAAGAGCGCTCTTTTTGTTCGATAAAAAAAGTTCCTTTTGATTAATAGCATAGCTCAGAGAGAAGCTAAGTTTTTGTTTATTGAAATCCACGAGAAGCAAAGTGAGAGAATCAAGTAGAGGAATGAGGGATGAGGAGGGCACTGGGGTGAGTTTTTTGGGATGAGGTGGGGGTAAAAGGACGAACGTGGAGTTTTGCGGCGGGTGGTTGGGCGAGCAGCGAGTGCTGCGGCCCCTTGTGAAAGTCCCCTTTACCTTGATGACAAAGAACCAAGCGAACGAACGAACGAACGAACGAACGAACGAACGAACG
>JAUESI010000026.1:3339346-3351687 GCA_032275145.1 Synergus laeviventris | reverse complement strand
CGAACGAACGAACGAACGAACGAACGAACGAACGAACGGGCGAACCGAACCTCACTCAATGGAACGGACGAATGGTTATGGAAACAGCATTTAATTTGCATAGAAGGAGCGTCTTTGTCAAGTCGCTCTCGCTAGTACGGAGATCGTCGATCAGAATGGGGATGAGGGGTTGGTGCAAGGGCCAGAAAAATACCTCCTCATCGTGTCAACAAATTCACAGACAAAAGCCAGTCTTTATCAAACGAATAAGGATAATAAAAGTCAGAGCTAAGTGGAGAAGGATGCGCCTGTTTTTTCAACCCCCTTTTTTCTACCTTCCTTTTCTGGTCCCTTATTCAATGTCCTTTGTTACAAATCTCCTCCTTAAAACTATTTCTCCAAACCTCTATTCAAGCTTCCACTTTTTTCAACCACTTTTCCGGACCAATTTTCCAACCTTTAAATTACTTTTTCAAATTATTTTTTCAAACTTTTTGTCCAAATCACTTTTGCAGACTACTTTTCTAAACCTCTTCGTCAATCTTAGACTTTTCTATACTCCGTTTCAAAAACACTTTTCCAAACAACTTTTCCAAATTACTTTTTCAAATTTTTTTCCACACCACTTTTCCAAATTCATTTCCCCAACTCGTTTTCCAAAACCCTTTATCTATTCAACACCATTTAGTAGAAATTATAAATTTTTTAATCTCTTTATCAATCATACACTTTTCCAAACTTCTTTTCGAAAATACTTTTTAAAACTACTATTCCAAATTGCTTTTCCAAACACCTTCTTTTTCAAACCCCCTTTCCACATAAATTTTCTAAGCAACTTTTCAACGCCCTTTTCCAACCATATTTTAAAATTTCCGTTTCCCAATCTTACATATTTCCAAAATTCACTTCCAAAACTCTTTTCCAAACCACTCTTCCAAAACTACTTTTTCAAACCATTTTTCGCAACCATTTTTTCAAACCTCTTTTCCACATCACTTTTATAAAACTCTTACAACAACTCTACTTTTCCTGAGTCCTTTCCCAAACTACTTTTTCAAATCACTTTTTCCAACCTCTTTTTCAAACCTCTACATTTCTAAACGATTTTTTCAAACCATTTTTCGAAATTACTTTTACAAACTACATTCTCAAACCACTTTTCCTAATTACTTTTCCAAACATCTTTTAAAATATTCTTTTCCAAACTACTTTTCTAAATTACTTTTTCAAATTACTTTTCCAAACCACTGTTGCAAACCAATTTTCTATATCTCTTCGTCAATCTTACACATTTCCAAATTATTTTTCAAATGGCTTTTTTAAATGTCTACCATATATTTCCAAACTCTTTTTCTAAATTACTTTTCCCCTTTGGTGTATAACACACTATTTTATAACAGATGCTTGATTTCATTCGTTTTCATGCGTATTAAACGGGGCTAAAACTCTACCTTTCACTCCCTAGAGAATAAAAAAAAATTGTACATCATAAATAAACAATGAAAACCCATACAATTCTTAGTTTTCATGAAGAAACTTCTAATAACCACTTTTTCAACTACTTTCATGTCAATGACTATCGACTGACAAACGTATTATTTACGACTTGAAAGTATCTTCATTGCCGATATTTATATTAAAGAGATCTAATTGCAGCGACTATTACTTAATTAGCTATTAAGTCGTACTCCCACGAGGCATAGATTGCCTCGCGTCGTCGACAAAGGTAATGTTAAAGGCCGCGTCCTTAAGTACCGTGGAGCGCATGGATATTAAAATGCATTTTAATTTTAACCATGCTTTGCGAATTATTAATGTCATCGATGGCACATTCTGGATATTCTTTACAACTATGGTTCTCGCCACATGGACCTTTCCGCTAGGCGAGGACTATCGAAGGACTTATGTTGGTCCCAAGTGGGGGTATAAACTCTGCAAGTGCAGCCGATGGGCCATATGCACGGACTCTACGAGCCAGTTATGCGCTTCTGTTCGGAGGCAATCGGCCTCGACTTCTCTTAACATAAATGTGATGCATCATTACGGCATGCCTGCGGCTCTCTTTGTAGGGGCGTCATTTACATTGCTATCGATCTTCCACGTACCCCTGGCCTTAAAAATTTCTTTGAGGCATTATGCTTAAGCATATTATTTTATAAGGCGCATTTTGGGGTTTATGATTTATTAAAAATCATTCATTAAAGCAAATTACAGTCGCTCGGAAGAATTAAAATTTTTTTCAGACCGGAAAAGGAGTTTGGAAATAGGGTTTGAAAAGAGGGTTTGGAAAAGTGATTTAGAAAAGACGTGTGACGTCCTGCCTAATTTTATTACTAATATTCCTACCTGACAACAGACTCTATATTTCGTTTAAAACTAAATCCCTCGTTTTACTTTATAACTTAATGTAAATGTGGAAACGAGGACAAGCCAAAGAATTCAAGGATATTATTTGAATTAAAGAAATTTATTCTTCCACTAAATACAATATTTAAGTTCTACAATGAATTTAAGATAATTTCAATTTACGATGATTGAGTATTCGAATAATGATCCTTGCAACGAATTGTGAGCCTATATCTTGAGAGGAAATCTTATTTTCTCAGCACACTTGCAGCATGTCACTTTTGCGGCATGTTACATCTGCGGCATGTCGAAAATGCGGCATCTCTTATACCTAGCGGCTTCTCTCCTGCGCGGCATTTCTCACAATGAAGGAAATTCCACCCAGTGGCAACTCTCACCTGAGAAAAAATGCCACATCAAAGTGGCAAAACTGCGGCTAATCTCATGGGACTAATTGTCGCATCTGCGGCAAGTCTCTCCAGTGGCAACTTTCATTTGGGAAAAATTTTTAAGTGCAAATGGAAGTGGTAAAAGACCCTTTTCTGTACCTGAAAGAGTATTTCTTTAAAATTTAAAGATTCTTAATTTAACAGTGAATGTTGCACTTCCAACAAAAACAATAGAAACTTTTTTTTGTATTTAAAATATTGAACAATGTATTTGTAATAATTCGTATATCTATTAAGGACCTAATATTTTTAGTATTCACATAATTACAAACCGTGAAATCACAGGGAAGCGGGATGCTGCAAATGGAAAGTAATTTGCCCTGCAGAGGATTGCCGTGTTTCTACCAAATATTATAACTAAGAAATTATTTTTGGGTGAGAAATGCTGCTGCGGAGACTTGCCGCAGTTTTGCCACTTTGAAATGGACTGGAAAAGTTTTCTAGGATGAGAGATGCCACTGAAGAGACTTGCGGCGGGTAAGATGCCGCGGAGGTGACCATGAGTGCTGGGAGCCTTGCCGCAGTTTGATGTGAACTTAAAAATTTTTACCGGATGAGAGATGCCACTGGAGAAACTTGCCGCGGGTGGGAGATGCCGCAAAAATGTTAATTTCATTGTGAGAAGTGCCTAGCGGGAGAGAAGCCGCTATAGATAGCGAAGCCGCAGTTATGAAATGTCGCAGATGAGACATGCTACAGGTGTGGCATGCCGCAGAGAGACTTGCCCCATGTGACACGATATGGACCCGATTTTTCGTACTTGGACTAATACTGCATTATGGGATTGTCACGGTGCTGTACTGCTGTACTGACTCGCACTTGAATTATTCCACTATACTTTTGTCTAGACTTCTGCTTGCACTCTACACTTTGGGCTCACTTGTTAAGATTTACTGTGTTGACTGTTTATACTCACTGGACTGACTGTTTAAACGTACTCGATTGTTTAAATATCCTTTTTGAGTCCTCGGATAGTATCGGTGTTTCTCTCTAAAGCAGTATTAATACTATTAATGTACAGATTTCATCTGGTCCTTCTCTCTAGATCAGTATTGGTGAGACTGTAGGAATACGTGTTCTCATAGTATTGGTGAGTCGTAAGGTGGTTTCTAGTGACGTTTTGATTTATGGGTTTTTTTGATGGTGTGCGCATAATAGATAGGCCTAGAGTCTATGCCAACCGGGTTAGTATGAGTGCCAGGAAAACCTCTCATGACTGTTCAGTAGACATGTGTGAGTCAGGTTCTCATGGACATTTAAGTGGACATTTAAGTGGAGATGCGTGAGTGTTTCTGGGATAAGATTCTAGTGCAGAAGTTTAGATATAAGGGTCGGTGGCTTCTTGCGGGTTTGTACGTGCATTACCGTTGATGATGGCTCAAATCCGCAAGGGTCAATTACGTGATTACTAGTCATTGTAATTAAGTGAGAAAAATAATAGTTAAGGTTTACAATTAAAGGTTATTCTATATGAATTATGAGGTGATTATATATTTATTACGAGTAATAATAATTTAATTAACGATTATTGTCGTTTACGTTAACGTGACAGACGTTTGAAAAAACGGTTGGAATAGGATGTTGACGAGAGGGGTTGAATAAGGTAATTTAAAAATTGGTTTCTAGATGGATATTGATAAAGGGGGTTGGAAATGTGGAAGGTTGACAAAGTGTCTTCGCAAAGGGGTTTGAAAAAGGGGTTTGGAAAAGTGGTTTCGAGAAATTACTTTAAAAAAGGAGCGTGGTAAAGTGGGTTGAAGAAGGTTTTTGAAAAAGAGGTTCGAAAAAGAAGTTTAAAAATTTGGAAGACTGATAAAGTGGCTTGGGAAAGAAAAGTAGTTTGGAGAAATGGTTTTAGAAAAGGATTTACGAAAAGGTGGTTTCAAAAGTGGCTTGTAAAAGAATTTCTAAAAAGGGGTCTGCATAAACAGAAAATTGGTTTGTTAAAGGATTTTGAAAAAAGTGTTAGGAAAAGTCTTTTGGAAATGTGGAAGTTTTGAAAAAAGGTTTGGAAATACAGTTTGGAGAAGTAGTTTGGAAAAGTAGTTTGGCAAAGGAGTATGGAAAAGTAGTTCAGGAAAGCGATGTGGAAAAAGCGTCTGTCAATGGGTTTTGGAAAAAGACTTAGGAGAATGAGTTTGATGAAGTGTTTGGAAAATTGGTTCGGAAAAGTGATTTAGAAAAGGAGTTTGGAAATATGTAAATTTGCTGAAGAGAATTGTAAAAATTGTTGAAAAAAGGTTTCAGAAAACAATTTTAAAAGAAACATTTCAATTCATCTTAAAAGAAGTGAAACGTGTCTACAAATTGGGAACAAGGGGAGACAGACTTTCAATTAGAATCTGGTACCTATATCGGATTGGCCTTGAGTTGGGGAAGAATCGCCCCTTTGAGAAAACATGACAATGGAGGCGGCGATGCCCAATCATAAAGTGATTCGCCGTTGGCAAAGCGTAATCTGAATAAAATATACGATCGGATCGATAGATAAAGGAAAATGCTCTTTTCATTGCGAACTGTAAGAAGAGGGCGAAACAATGTTGCCAACATACAACAGATCCAGTTTCAAAATTCAGAAGTAGAGTGTAATATGTTTATAATTTTTACTCCCTAGGTAGTAAAAACTGCTTTTTAAGCCATAGTGAGTGAAAAGTAGAACTTTAGTCCAGCTTCATTATCATAAACATGAAAAACGGACGAAAATATACATTTATTGCAAAAAGTATCGTATGCATCGCTATGCATAGGATACTGGTGAGAGGGGGTTTTTGGACTTGTGTATTTTTTAAAAAATTTGAATTTTAGTACCTACAGAATAAAAAGTACGCTTTCCTTCCTAGGGTCTGAACATTACTGTTTACTCGCTAGAGATTAAAAAAGTGTTTTCTAAAGATTTCAAGGAATCCAGGAGAATACAAAAATACTTTTTTTTTTGTTTTTAAACTACTTGAAAATCATGAAACTCTATTAAATTTGTTTGAATTCCTAAAAATCATGTGAAATCACTTGAAATTGCTTAAAATTCTTAAATCATTTGACATTCTTTCTAAATAATTTCAAAAGAATTCGAATCAAGGGATTTTAAATGATATTAAGGAATATTTTGAATGTCATATGTACGCATAAATAAATTTTGAATCTTTCTGGACAAGTAGGTTAAATCTTACGGAATGTTCTCAAAAGATTTAAAAAATATTTTTTATAATAAAAAAATGTCTGGAAGACTAGTTAACGTAAAACTGACGTATTTGGCAAACAAATTAGAAGAGCTTAACATAATTTTTGCACGTCTCCGAATGTATATTGAAGGTAATGAAAAATATTATCGAAATCCAGGATTATCATTATGCAAATATTTTTGATACTCTGAGACAGCGATTCGGCTCATTTCTTTTGAAAAGTAATTTGATACCGTTATTTCAAGCAAAAAGTAATTCATGGCCATTATATTGTAAGGTGTTTGATTACGTTTTATTTTATTTTTGATCAGAAAATTTAAAAATCAGCTTTAGAAGCACTTCTGAATACCAGTATAAAAAATGAATAAGGTATAATATATTTCAATTAGTATTTATTTAGTTAAGTGTAAAAATTTAAGTAAAGAGTAGTTTTATGGTTTAAAAAATAGTTTTCTTACTACAGCTGGAAATTACTTGAAATTATTTTGAAAAAAATCTTGACATTCCTCAAAACAACTTTAGAAATTCCTTAAAACTATAGAAAATGCCTTAAAATTATTCATAAAACTATCATAAAATTCAAAAAAATTCTACGTCCACCTCTAAAATCCCTAAATAAAAATCTTCCCATATCTTGATACTTCTGAAAATTTCTATCAATTTCTAGAAATATTTTTATTTTAATTTGTAGAAATCTCTGGAAATCTTGCAAAACTTAAGAAAAGCTTTTAAAATCTCCGAAATTTTTTAACTACAATAAGTATTATAACAGTCCCTAACCATTGTAACCATTTTAAGCACTCTAATAGCCTTAACCACTCTAAGCGTCCTTAACTACATTAGAAATGTATAAATTTCGTTAACCGTCCTTAACCACTGTAACTATATTAACCACCCTTAAACGTTATAACCGCTTAACCTCCCCTTAACCATTTTGAACCAAATTCACTATCATTAAACATTGTGTCTCCATAACCATCCTTTTCACCTTAACCATTGTTAACCATGAACAATCTAACCAATCTGAACGATATTAAACACGCTTAACCATTTTAACTATTATTCAATATCCTTAACCATTCTAATTGTCTTTAACCATATGATTTATCCAAAGCACTTAAACCATTTTAACCATCCTTAAAAATTGTAGACGCTTTTGCTCATCGTAACCTAACCTAATTGCATGGACTTTTATAACTTTTCTCAACCATTGTATCCACCTTAACCACTCTCATCGTCCTTAACTACATTTGAAATCCGTTACTGTCCTTAACCGTCCTTAACCCTTTTAACCGCCCTGAACCAAATTCACTATCTTTAACCAACATAATACCTTAATACCTATGACCTCCCTGACCATTCTAATCGTCTATAACCAACTGAAGCATCCAAAACACTTCAACCACCATAATCGGCCTTAATCATTCTTAATTATTAAAAAAAATCTTAATCGTCTTTCATCATATAAACCATCTTAACCGTAGGCCTTGAACATAACTATCAGTAACTACTTCAATCATCCTAAACGTTCTTAACCACCCTCAAACATGAAAAATATCACTACAACCGTAGTTATTACAATAGTTAGCCATAATAAGTAACTTTTAGCATTCCTAACTATCCGTAAACATTTTCAGACAAAACAACCGTTATTAACTAACCATAACATTAAGTATCCTTAACAAGATGAGGTATTGTAATTATTCTTAAAGATTGTAGCCACATTAACTGCTGTAACCACCTCAACCACTGTAACCACCTTAACCACCTTAACCACCTTAACCACCCTAACCGAACTGAACTGCATTAATAATCCTTAAGCATCGTAACCTTCCTTAATAAACTGAACCCATTTTTAAGCATCCTTAACTAGAATAAGTATATGATAAATGTCCTTAAATATTGAAGCTACATTAACCACTCTAACCACCTCAAACAATCTAATCACCTTAACCCCTCTAACCACTTCAAACACTCTAACCACCTTAACCACTCTAACCGTACATAAGTTCATTAACAATCCTTAACTATCCTTAACTGTTCTTAACCACTCTATCTATCTTATCCACCCTTAAACATTCATAACCTGAACCATTTTTAAACGTCCTTAAATATCATAAAAAGCTCTTATAAGCCCTTAGAAGCTTGGAAATTTTTTATAATTCTTCAAAATCGTCGGGAATCTTTTAAAATCTGCTAAATAAGCTATAAATTATTTTTATTTTTAATAGAAAAATTTCTATTTTTCTTGACATGTACTCACATTTCTCTGAAATTTCTCTGACGTCCACTTTAAAAAAGTAAATTTGCAATAATTGAATTAAAAATTTTCCGACATCAAGAAGTGAATACTCGTAGCTCTAAATTTGTCCGAATCAATCGAACCAGACAAAAGAAATATATACAAAACAAATCCTCAATCCCAGCGATAATGTGCTTCATGGGACGAAAGTATAACTTAGGGATGCTCGTTGGGATGTTCCTGTGTCAATAGGCTCGATTTCCCTTTCATGTTGTCAACTCTTTTTGTGTGCCGGCAAATTGTCGCCGAGGGAGGTGAGGACTGTGGGCCGGGGGTTAAATTAACATTATTGTTGTGACAAAGATGGGGTCAGTGGCCCACCCAGGTTGTCTGTAACCCACGGGACCATATCTCTCTCAAAACAAAGTGAACTGAGGGTAGCTCGTTGGGTAAACAATTCCACTTGATGATCGACTCGTTTGATGTCACGTGATTACTTTCGGTAAATAGTCGTTGATGCTGAACGGAAATCTGCCATTTTTTCTACAAGCTTCCCATCTGCTCAAGAAGTCAATTTTGCAATTGTCATTTCAAGTTTTATTTACATTTCAAAAACGATCAAGAAAAAAAAAAAAGACTTAACTGAAGAAAGTGTATATGCTAAAAAAGCTTCTTCTTAGAACTGTTCTTTTTGTATTACTAGACAGATTTTTTTTGAAAATAAGAAAAAAGCAAAATTTCCACTACTTTATCACATGGTTTTGTTTCGTGATTTTTTATATCACCCTCTGTCAGCTTATTAGTTATTTTCATTAGTTTCTAGTTTCACAGATTCGAGGATTTATAAAGAAATTGCAAGTATTTTTGGGAATTTTTAGGAGTTTCTAAACATTGTGACAAATATTTTATGTGATCGAAACAAAATTTGCTCAAAATTCCAGGACTTCGAAAGAATTAAAAGAGTATTTTCAGATATTTCAAAAGAATCTAGAGGATTGACGACAATTGACAGTGCAGGAAATTTAAAAAGCCATTCTGATTTGTAACAATAGTTTAGAGAGGAATTTCAAAAGTTTTCTAGGAATTTTAAGGGATTTGGACGATTTTCAAGTGATTTTTACGGGATGCTAAAGATTTTTGGATTTTTTGAAGATTTCTTATTTGAAGGGGTGATAAAGAATTTTATGTTTTGTCCAATTTTGATAAGTTTTAAGAGGTATATAGGAATTTTAAAGAGGTTTCAACAAACCTTAAGGGATTTCGAAGGTTTTCGTAAAATTTTAAGGGACTTAAAGCGATCTTTTTCATTTTTTAAAGTTTTGCATAATTTTATGCAATTTCAAGAGGTTTCTAAAAATTTGAAGAGATATTAACGTATATTAAGGAATTTTAATATTCCCTATGGAATTATAAAAAATTTCAAAATATATTTTTGATTTTTAAAAGATTTTGATAAATTTTCAAGGATTCTATGTAATTTTAAGAGATTTTAAAGAATTTATGAAATTTTAAGGAATTTTATGCTATATTATATAGAATTTTAAATAGGCTTTTAAATATTGTCGTGGAATTTTAAACGATTATAAGAAGCTGATAATATAAATATAAGAATTTTAAGGGACTTCGACATTTTCAAGTGGTATTTTTAAAGGTTTTGAATGTTCCTCATGGAACTAAAATAAATTTCAAGATGTTTTCGATTTTGAAAACATGTCTCATAATTTTAAAGGATTTCATGGAGTTTTAAGAGATTTTAATGGATTTTAAATATTACCGTAGAATGTTAAGAGATTTCAAGAGGTTTCTAGGAATTTGGTGAGATTTTCGATAATTTTCAAAATTTTTTTAATTTTAAAGATTTTTGTCGAATTTTAAGGGTTTAAAATTTTTTCTTGTAGAATTACATAGAGTTTTAAATCATTCTTAACTAAATTAACAAAAATCAAACTGTCCTTAACCTTCTTTAACCACTGTAACTATCTTAACCACCATTAAACATTATAACCGCTCTTGATCCTCTTAACAACTCTGAACCAAATCCACTGTCATTAAACATTCTGTCACCATAATCATCCTTTACACCTTAACCATTCTTAACCATAACCACTCTAACCAACCTGAACCATATTAACCGCCATTAGCCGATTCTAACCATGATTTACTGTCCTAACCATTCTAATCATCTTATTCATCCAAAACACGTGAACCACCTTAACCACCCTTAACCATTGTAGAAGCTTTTACTCATCATAACCATCTTAATCATCGATCTTAAGGATAAACATTCTGAACCACTCTAAACATTATGAACCTTCTTACCCGCCGTTAACCGCCATAAATATCATTAGAACCTCAGCTATCGTTGAGCATATCAAACAACTTTAAATATCCGTAACCTAACTCAACTAAATGAACTATTATGGGTAACTGTTCTTAACCATTGTAGCCACCTTAAGCACTCTAACCACCTTAATCTCTCTAATCGTCCTTAACTAAATTATCATCCTTAATACCTTTAACCGTACCTAACAATTCTAATCGTCATCAACCAACTTAAGCATCCAAAACACTTAAAACAGCCGAACTGTCCTTAATCATTGTTAATTATTATAAAAATCTTAATCTTCCTTAACTACATTAACAATCCATAACTGTCCTTAACCGTCTTTAACCACAGTTACTATCTTAACCACCCTTAAAAATTATAAAGACTCTTGATCCTCTTAACCACCCTGATCCAAATTTACTATTATTAAATATTCTATCACCATGGCCATCCTTTTCACCTTGACCATTATTAACCATAGCCAGTCTAACCATCCTGGACCATATTAACCGCCCTTAAACGTTTTTAACCATAGTTCACTATCCCAACCATTCTAATCGTCCAAAACACTTGAGCAATCCCGCTACTCTCCTTAACCGTCCTCAAAGTTCTTAACCGCCCTGAACCAAATGCACCATTTTTAACCAACACAATCATCCTTAATGCCTTTGAATTATGTGTTTTAAGAAAATTTTTGTTTGTGAAGGATTGCAATTTCGTTAACCTTAATGCACATTAAAATGTTCTAAATTTTGTTTCTGCTATTTTTCAAATATATTTATCAGTTAAAATTAAATAAAAAATTAATTTTCTTCAGATTACAAGTCTGATACTTCATGCTAATGATGAAAATGTTATCTGTAAAAAAGGGTAAACGTGTGAAAGGAGTCAGGTGAAAAAAGTTAAAAAGCATGGGAGAGAGGCGATCGAGCGGAATTAATGGAATTTAGCGATCGATATACATTATAATATGTACATATAGTATGTTATAGAGGGGCCACGTGCCTTTTGTAGATCAGTGCTCACAACGTGAACCAATACCGTAACACAGGTTTTGCACACAGGTAGGTTGTAGATATCGTTCTGGCGGATTACAAAGTGCAATCTTTCCTAATGGGCGAGCATGAGTGGGTGGCATAATAAAAGCCGTGAATCCCATCACGGTGGTAGGAAAGGCACGTACAAAGGAGGCTTAGAAAGCGTTGGAACAAAAGCTGCCATGGTGATTGATCAGCGGTGTAGATACTATAGATGCAGCCTGTTGATACTGACACCCAGCGAGAGCTAATCCATAATCCATATACCATATAACGTGACCGAAATCAGATGTGGGTTACCCTTGTAAAATTACGAATAGGAATTTTAATTTCTAATTCCCAAGAAACTCTGATAGAAATTCCGGATAAATTACGGATTCTGCAATTTTTCCGAATTCATCTAGAACATCATACGGTTTTTGTCATATCTGAAACCAAAATCCGAAAATTTATGATCTGTGGTTGAAATGATGTTCAGTTGACAAAATTCGGCTGATGTTTCTGACAATTTTGGACTGGAATCCTTAATTCTACTGGTCTTTTTCGTTTGACCCAATGATTCGAATTAGCAACAAAATACATCTTTTACATTATTTTTACACTTAATTTGTATTATTTATTAACATACAGTTACATATAGGGTTATTACACATATAAATCGCACACATTTAAATTATAATTCCATCCTAGCCAACAAAACAAAGTCTCTCAAATATTTCTTTGCTTGTAATGTTTTTGAAAAACAATGTATAATGTAATACGCAACTTGAATTTGATATTAGT
>JAUESI010000026.1:3307168-3324497 GCA_032275145.1 Synergus laeviventris | reverse complement strand
AATAAACTTTCCGAAATCGTATCCATATTTAATATTTTAAATTAGGTGTATCAAATTAATTTGGGATACATCAGTGCTCTAAACCTTATATCTTGCACAATTTTCACATGTTTTATAAAAACAAACATTGAAATGAATGAGTAAATGCCAATGAATATTATTGAAAAAAAGTTTCATAAAATCTCTAATTATCTCGATACATCTCGAAAGTCTTCGACATAATTCCAAGTCTTTTGAAACTTTTTCGAAAATTTTTTCCAATATTTTTGGTATTATTTATTAAATATTCCCAATTTATCGGCACAATTTTCCTTTAACATTTCCCTTTATCATGTATCTTTACCATTTTGCTTTACAATTTCCCTTTAAGATATCCCTTTAACATTTCCCTTTCCATGATTTCCCTTTTCCATTTTCCTTTACGATAACCCTTTACCATATCCCTTTACCCTATCCCTCTACTACTTTCCTTTACTGTTTTCATTGTAAATTAAAATGGTATAAGGAAATGGTAAAGGAAAATCATTGTAAAGGGAAATGATAAACGGATATAGTAACGCTAAATCATCGTAAAGGGAAATAGTGAAGAGAAGTCATTGTAAAAGAAATCATGGCACAGACATATGTTAAAATTAACTGGTTAAGGAAAACGGCAAATGAAAATAATTTAAAGGAAATGTTAAAGGAAAATGGTAAAAGGAAATAATAAAGGGAAATGTCAAATGGAAATCATGGTAAAGGGATGGTAAAGGGAAATGGCAAAAGGAAATGGTAAATAGAAATGGTAAAGGAAAATGGTAAAAGGAAATGGCAAAGGAAAATGGTTAAGGGAAATGATGAAAAGGAAATGGTATGGAAATATCTTAAAGAGAAATGATTTTCTCGAAAAATATCACTCATAGAAAAAAAGGCTTTAAACAAGAAATGTGTATTTCGATAAGATCTACAACTTCTGTTTAAAGCATTTAAAAATATTTTGCATATTAACAAACAAACGCAAAAAAAACCATGATTCTAATGGTTTTTGCACAGTTTCACTATTGAATTCGTAATCAGCGCATCAAAATACATATAGGTATACGTTAGTTTGAAGGAAATCGGATCTGGAACCCTTTTTGGAAGTTTATCCGAAATAATTGCCACTGCACAAATATCAATCATAGTTTTTATCTCTCCGAATTTTGTCATCAATACCAAAGGAGATTTTTTAGCAGAAGACATCGCCTATTGAAATGACATTAGTCGCCGTGATTGTTTAACCATTTGATTGACAGCAACGAGAATGTAAACTTTCCTGTATCCGCCTATTAATACCTGTGAATATGCCAGCGAAGCCTAACGCGTTTGATTGATTTAAACAGCTTCCCCGTCTTATCCTCCGACAGATACAAATGAATCGGATGCGCTATCCGAGCGTTCTATGGGCGTAATCCTTTAAAGGGATATTCGGTCTCTGTTTCGTTTCGGTTAAGCTATATAAATAGACGTGGGATGTTTGCAATCAGCGCCGGCCGTTCAAGGCAGACAAAGTTGGGGGTGGGACTTGGCCATTTGAAAATGACTCCCTCGGCAGACCCCCCAGCCTCTGTAGATTTCACCCTTAACCATGACAGAGGGCGCATCGATACTCCAAGTTCACGGCACGCGATACCCTTTCTCTCATCAATCCCTCAAAGGTTGCCTAACATTGTACGAACGGATGAGGCAGGACTCATTAGGATTCAGCCCTCCGCGAACAATCTGTTGCAGTTTCAGTAATTGAGTTGCTTCATCCTACACTTGAATTTTTTATTGGCGAAGGGCGAAGGCGAGAAATTTTTTATTTGTCTTTGATAAGGAATTAGTAGAATGGAGAGGCGAATAGAAAATATGAAATATGGAAAGTGAATGAAGAATGCAAAAGAGGAAATCTGCATAGAAGCTAAAAGCAGACATTTTCCTCGTTGCAGCGATATCTTTCTGTAACTTCTCAATATACATTATTCCGAAACTTGCGTTGTGAACTTCAGGGAATTATTCAAGGAATTTCTTGTGGTGCCTGGGGAGATTTTAGATTACCTTAAGAAATTTCAATGGATTTTAAATCTTAACAGCTGATTTTCCCTGGATTTAAATAGTTGACACACATAGCTGAACCCCACTATGGCACCTAAGGGTTAAAAGTGTTTTAAGTCCAAGGAAGTTTAAGGGATTTGAAAATATTTAAATATTTATAATAATTTTACAGGATTTCAGAATTTTTAAAGAAATTTATAAAGGATTTCAAGGATATTAAGGAATTTCAAAGAGTTTCAAAGAATTTTAATGTACCTCAAAAGGTTTCAACAAATTTCAAGGAATTTCATGGAATTTGAAGACATCAAGTATTTAAAGTAATTTAGAATTACTTTAAAGGATTTAAAAATATTTTAAGCTGTTAAGAAATTTCCAAAGCTTTTAAAATATGTCGTTTTAATTCTTGCAATTACTTAAAATCCTATCAAATTTTGTAAAATTCTTTTAAATTATCGTAAAATCACTTCTTGTTCCTTAAAATTACTTAAAATTTCTTAAAATATTGTTTAATCTTATAAAATTATGCAAGGTCTCATGAAACCTAATTCAATCCCTTAAAATACCTGAAAATCCTATACAATTTTGTAACATCCTATGAAGGTTACCAAAATTACTTAAAATCCATAAAATGTCATGAAATTCCTTTAAATTTGGTTAAAATCACTTGATATTCGTTACAATTCCTTAAAATATCATTTAATCTTTTTAAATTATTCAATATCCCATCACATCCCATTAAGTCTCTTAAAATTACTCAAAATACCATGAAATCTCTTAAAATTTCATAAAATTACATGATAATTTGAAATTCTTTAATATAGTTCAAAATGAAATCTCATTAAATCCCTTAAGTTACATGAAATACAATGAAATTTTTTTTAAACTCTTGAAATCTCCTAAAAGTTCTTAAATTATTTTTAAAAAACACATAAATTTCCTTTTTTTGTAAAATCACTTGATATTCCCTAAAATACTATGAAATTTCGTGAAATACCTAAAAAGTACTGAAAATAATCCACAAAAATATTGTCAGATTGCTTAAAATTATTTAAACTCCCATTAAATCTCCTTAATTTCTTAAAATTTTTGAAAATCCCAATATATTTGATAAAATCCTTTTAAATTCCTTAACATTTTTCAGAATCCCATGAAATCTCCTTCAAATATCTCCACCAAGTATTGTCAAATTTCTTGAAATTATTTAAAGTCTCATGAAATCACCTTAAATTCTTCAAAATTTTTGAAAATCACAATATATAATGTTATAAAATCCTTTTAAATTCCTTAATATTGTTCAAAATTTCATGAAATCTTTTTGAATCCCTTAAAGTACCTGAAAATCCTATAAAAGTTCCTAAAATTATCTAAAATCCCATGAAATCGATATTTTAAGGAATTGTACAATTGCTCATCTCTACCATGACTAAAAAAATTCAATTTTTGCTTCAGAAAACTTTAAAGGATTTTACGAAATTTGAAAGGATGTAACGAGATTTCAATTTTAAAGAATTTTAGGGGATTTTAATCTTAATGTTCAGATTTAATATTTAGATGGTCATCTTTGCGCCTATAAAATGTAATTAAATTAATGTTAATTATAATTAATGTTATGTACCGACGACAATGATTGCGGGGTAGATCTCGACTGGAGCAAGTCGTAAGTTAACACCTCCGAGCGTGGTTAGCACTCGGATAGGTGAACATCTGTGTTCTATTTCTCCGGTTGACTTTGAACAATTCATGTCTTGTTTAACGGATTTAAAGGGATTACAATCTTAACGAGTTTCACAATAATTTGTTCAGAGGAATGCAGAATGTCCTCCCATTCTGATTTAATCGATCCTTCTGAAAAAACAATTTTTTTTTAAATTTTTTATCAAAACACTTGCCGGGTTTTGACTTGAAGTTTCAAATGTAAATTGCATGGGGAAAAATCACTTTTTTTTTGGAATAAGTTTTCAGGGTTTGGGTTAATGTTACGAGAAAGTATAGAGGCTTGCAGAGAACTATCCAACAAAGAATTTCATGTATATGACACATGATTCCAAAACGTGTTTAATCAAAATGGAATTTCTTTTTTCCGATTTCGAATCGTATTGGGGGATTGAATTGTACACGAGTCGTTTGAAGGTTGGTACTAACTAAAAATAATATGGATTTAATTTTAGTAACGCTATCAATGTGTCAGAATACGAATTTTTCAGCTGATCTGTTATAGCTCGAATTTACTCATAATATATTGAAACTTTACGTTTTTATGTAATGATTGTATTTAAACAATAATAATTTAATTTTTTAAGTATCAGATTCGGGCACGAGAGAAGAAGCAAAGATTTTTTATTAAAATGTAACAATTTATTTCTCTTTAAATTATTCTCATACAGGTTAATTATATTTTATCGATTATAGGTAGTCTCGCTCACTAATTTTATAATGGTATACTAGTACTTCACAATAGATGGCATTTCATGAGGGAGAGTGTGCGATCTTTACAGATTCTTTCCAGAGATCAAGTGTCTGAGAACTAGAAATAGACTAGTTAGTCTCAAATATTTGTCTCAATTCAGAATCTTTTACTTAGTGCCCCAAACTCAATCTAAAGAGTAAACTCCTTAGTTTGCCCAGGGCCCCTAAGCAGGAAATGAATCAGAACTCAGATACCACAGTAAACTGCGGTTTCTGCCCCAAATGCACTTTTAGATGCTCACCGCTCGCTGCCGAGCGCCCGACTGACCTGAAGTCTAAACTCGTTCTGCATCTTACCTCCTCGGACCTCGACTATCCCTTCCACTCGCGATCCCCACTTATCATTATATCGTGGGTGGAAGATGTTGCGCTTGCGCATTTTGCGATGTAAGATGCTAAAACGCGAATGCAGGTCTGTATAATGGGTTGTCATTCCGTAGGGGCTAATTGTGTGTACGTTAACAATATAATACTTTGCTGTTTTTCCCAGTGCTGCTAAGGACGCAGCAGACGATGGTTTTATGCCATCGTGGGATAAACTTTCTACAAACATATTAGCATGTGAACTTTAACCGCGGAAAATTTAATCTGCAACAAAATTGAACTATAGTTTTTTCCGTGTTATCATTTTAGTTGTAAACCCTAAACCCCTCGGAAAATCCAATAAAATATGAATGGATGCCTTTTCTTCTTTTTCTCGACAGATTGTTTCCGCAGATGGTGTATTCACGAAGAGTAGCGTTGGAAAGAGTACTTTAAATTCCAACAACGACGTCTTAATAAGTGCGGTTAGAGGGAATTTTCTGAGAGCACGTAAGCGCATATTGCGTGAGTCGAGCCTCGATGGATAGACGCGCGTACGTGTTTTCTGCAGCGCGCATTGTGGTCGCTCGAAAATGGCTTTGTGGCATGCCAGATATAACCGTCTCTACTTCGCCCCATTGCCCATTGGTCATACGTTACTACGCAGTTAACATTGATGCCTTGGCCAATCGCCCTGTCGCAAATATGCATGATCATGCAAACCACGCGTGCGTACTGTTTTCAGCAATTACGGACCGCAAGTGGATGCGGACTTGACGCGTAAGCCGCAACCAACTCTTTCTCTTTAAACGAATCTGAGGGATGCTAACCATTAAAACTGCTTGCAATCTTCAATTTATTTTTACATTCTCATCAGACAAGCTGTATTAAGTTTTTGTCAAATTTACTGTGCCCCCCTTCACTCCGTCTAATATTGAAACAATCTAATATTCAAACAAATATAATAGGTATATAAAAATAAGTCTCTTCATATAACCTTTAACACTGAATTATAAATGCCTAAATTTCATAATTCCCGAATTTTACAGTATGAAAATAAGGAGTTATTAAGGAGTTATTTATGATTTCCAGAGTTACTTTTTTTTTTTTTTGTCAAAAGATTTTAGAATTTTTTAAGCGCTTTTAAGAGATTTGAATGGCTTTCAAAAGACATGTCATGCCACTTCGTTTTTTAATCTACAAATTGAATGCACGGATATTCGTATAGTAGTCTTTAAGTCAAATAATTTATATACATGAATTTTTTCGATAAAAAAAATATGAAACTTATGACATATGGAAACTTAAAAAAAAGAAAACGTAAAATAAAATAGTTAAAGCCAAAGAACACACGATATGAAAAGACGTCAATAAAATAAAAACGTTGACTTTTCAAAGCTCTACAATTTTTTTTTGAAAAAATTAAAATTAAAATTTTTAACCAAATAACGCAAGATACAGATAAAATGTTAAAAAACATAATTATTGGTTTTAACAATATTTGAAATCATATGAAATCCTTTAAGATACCTTAAAAATTGTACAAACATTTTGGAATTTCTTAAAGTTTCACGAAAATATTCGAAATCCCTTCAAATTGTACGAAATTTTTTTTAAATCTCTTGAAAATCGTCCAAATCCCTTTAAATTTTACGAAATATTTTGAAAATCTTTTGAATTTCGTATAAAATCGAACGAATACGAAAAAATCTCTTAAAATGTCTAAAAACCTTTTGAAATATTTTAAAGTCCACAACATTTAAAATCATTTAAAATCCCTTAAAAATCCTCGAAATTCCAGGACGGAATCCCTGATTATTATTTTTTTTTTCAATTTCGAAGAATTTCATGTAATTTTAAGAGATTTTTCCTAATCTCAGGGGTTTTTAGGGGATTTAAAATGTTGGTGGGATTAAATTCCTCGAATCTCTTAAAATCCCTTAACACGAAAATTCGTTCGAAATTCCTTAAAATAAAATTCATAAAAACCTGTTAAAATTCCTTGAAATTGCAAAACATTTAAAATCCCTTAGATACTTAAAAGTCTCTTAAAATTCCATGAATTACTTTAAAATGCCATGAAATATCGTGTAATTTCTTAAAATTCTTAGAAATCTTTTTAAAATCCTTAAAATATTTTTTTATTTCCGAAGAAAACTAAAAAGTACTTGAAAATCATCAAAATCCCTTAAAATTCTACGAAATTCAATGACGGAATCCTTTATTATTCTTTTTTTTTTGAATTTGAAAGGAATTCATGGAATTTTAAGAGATTTTTATTAATTAGAGGAATTTTAAGAGATTTAAAATATTGTTAGGATTAAATTCCCCGAAAAAATCTGACAAACCTTTTGAAATCGCTTAAAATGTCACAAATTAAAATGTCGAAATTCCTTAAAATAAAATTCATAAAAACCTGTTAAAATTCCTTAAAATTGTAAAACAATTAAAATCCCTTAGATACTTAAAAATTTCTTAAAATTGCATGCATTCCTTTATAATGCCACGAAACATCCTGGAATCCCTTAAAATTCTAAGCAAACTTTTAAAAATCTTAAAGTTATTTGTTGAATCGCGTAAAAAACTAAAAAGTACTTGAAAATCGTCCAAATCTTTTAAAATTCCATGAACCTTTAAGGCTTTTAAATGACTTGAAGTTGCAAGAAAAAAGTAAAATGAAATAATAGGGCATGTGTCCGTTGACTATTAGAGTTTAATTAAGAAAAGGAGTTCAGTTCAGTATTATGAGACCAACTTTAATTCGTCTTCTCTTGTTCAGTGAAGAATGCAACTAAATCCGGTTATGAAAACGAGTCGTAAAGCAGCCGAAATAAGAATTGAATTTTTTCTCTTTGGGGATTTATTAATCTGGGTCTCTCTTGAAAATAAGAGGAGTATACCTACATCTGGATTCCGGTATGATATCTTGCACGATGGACCATAGTGACAGCGAGAGTGGACGCCTGGGGCGCTACCGGATGCTTTCGCAGTCCCGCTGTACCGCAGTAGGCTAACTACGGTAGAAAGTAGGCCCCCTCTCTCTCTCTCAAATAGTAACTGACTTGCCACGAGATGCGGTCATGACGAGTTCAAGCTCCACCGGGAAATGCACTCAAGGCGTAAAGAACAAAATCAACATTAATGAGCGGGAAACGATCCCAAGAAATACTCATTTGAATGCTAGCTGGGTTAATTGTTATTCAAAATGGGATTACGAAGATGATTTATGAATTGAGTATAAACATTTTACCAAATTTATTCAGTTTTTATGGAATTCTAAGGATTTTCAAAGGATTTGATAAGATTCCATTGGATTTACACGAATTTTAAAGGATTTAACGAGATTTCATGGGAAATTCCATTCCATTCACGAAATTACATTGGTTTTTCAGGAATATTAAGAGATTTCAAGGAATTGTAAGTAACTTCAAAGGATTTAATGTAATTTCAAAAAATTTCAAATGGTTTTAAGGAGGTTTTAAAGATTTTCAAAAGATTTCAGGGAAATTTTAAGATTTAAAGTACCTAATACAAATTTTTAAAAACATATTTCAAGGGATTTTCGCTGATATTAATGAATATTAAAGAATTCTAATGGATTGAAAAAACACTCCAGAGAGTTTACAAGAGCTTTCACAAGATTTAAAAAATTTCAAGACAACCTAAAGGATTTTAAAAGATTTTTGGGAATTTGAAGAGGTTTGATTTGATTTCAAGTGATTGTAAGATATTTAAACTTAAAATTTTAAAAAGTTTCTTTTAAGTCTTCTGAAAAATCTTTTAAAATCTGCTGAGATCGTCGAAATTTAAGGAATTTTTAATGATACTAAAAAATTTCAAAGGATTTAAAATAAATACCAAAAAATGTAAGTATTTGCAAGAAGTTTCAAAGACATCAAGATATCTGAAAGGATTTCCAGAGATTTCAAATGATTTAAAAGAATTTCAAAAAACTTTTCAAGTTGCAAGATTTTTACGTAAATTGAGAACAACAAATTTTGTAATTTCTTTATTTTTACTCTATTTCATTACGAACAATATTTTAAAGATTAAAGACAATTTTAAAAAGTATTAAGTGAATTTACGAATTTAAAATTATTTTTATGAGATCTTATATAGGGTTTTCAAGTTATTTTTAATGAGATTTTACAAATTTATTAGGGTTTTATAGAATTCTAAGGATTTTCAAGATATTTAATAAGAGGTTTAATGGTATTATGTAGGATTTTGTTTGTAAGTAATTTTAACGGATTTCACGAGATTTTTATTCATTTTTGGGAATTTTAAGAAATTTTACGAAAACTTCGTGGGATTTTTGGTAATTTAAAGAGATCTGTATATATTTTGGAAGGAATTTTAAGTGACTTAATGTGATTTCATGGGATTTTAAGTTCTTTAAATGGATTTAAGAATATTTTATAGGATTAAAGGCAATTTTAAAGAGTATTAAATTTAAAAGTATTAAATCCCTTAAAATTCCTATAAACCTATTGAAATGTCTTAAAACTTCTCTGAATTCCACAACATTTTAAATCTCTTAAAAATCTGACAAAACATTTTAAATCCATCAAAATAAAATTCGCAGAAACCTGTTAAAATTCCTCAAAATTTCAAAATATTAAATATCCCTTAAAATCCCTTAGATATTTAAAAATCTCTTATAATTTCATGAATTCCTTTCAAATCAGACGAAATATCATGTAATCTTTTAAAATTCTATGAAATCGTTTAAAAATTTTTTAAATATTTTTAAATTTACGTAGTCCTTTCATCTCATTTCTTCTTTGGACGAGTTGTTTCAAAGTCGGGAAAGAGTCGTAAAGCCGCAAACTGGATATCTGGCAAGCGCTTTTCTACGCCCGGCAGTAAAACTGCCCGACAGTGGCACACAAATGTAAATGTTATAACATACAGCGGGACACCCCGCTATTTAACATTATTTAGTTTGCTTTTGGAGCGTTTAAACATTGCCTGTCTACTTTTTCCTACGGATATTTGATGTACCGGCCTCAGACGTATAGAATCTCGTGTTTGCGTTCTCTAGATGGCAGTGGCCTAGAAAATATGTCCGCGCGATCAACTCATTTGTCCACGACTTTATGAATACTCGACTACTATTTATACATTTACATACCATACATAATTTTTCTTTAAAATAAATCAAAAATCATAATTATCTCTTGAAATCGCTCAATATTCCATGTAGAACATTCTCGTCCCTTAAAATCACTAAAAATTCGTCAAAATCTCTTAAAATTGCAAAACCTTTTGAAATCCATCAAAATACCACGAGAACCTACAAAAACCCTTAAAATTTTTTTAAATCTCTTTAAATTCCTCAAAACGTTTTAAAAATTGGTGAGTTTTACAAAATTCAGAAGACATTTAGAATTTTTAAAGTGATATTTACGTGATTCAAAATATTTTTAAGATTATTGAAAGATTTCTAAGAATTTTAAGGCATTATAATATATTTAGTGGCATTCTTAAAGAATTTATGCAATTTCAAGAGATTTAAAAAGAATATTAACAAGTTTTGAGGAATTTTAACAGGTTATACTACGAATTTTATTTTAAGGGATTTCGAAAAATTACGTCACATTTCAAGGGATTTCAAAGGTTTTGTCAAATTTTTAACGTATTTTCAGAGAATTAAAATATTTTTGTGGAATTTCGATGAATTTGAAGAAATTTCAAAGAGGTTATCAGGAATTTTAAGCGATTTCGACATATTTAAGTGATTTTTACGTAATTCAAACGATTTAATTTAAACATCCCTTGAATTCACTTAGAATTCATCAAAGTATATTAAAATTGCAACAAACATTTTGAAATCCATTAAAATTCCACGACAACCTACAAAATCCCTGAACATTTTTTAAGATCACTCCAAATTCCTCAAAATTAAAAAAAAAATCAGTTTTTACGAAATTCAGAAGACATTTATAATTTTTAAAAGATTTCCTACAAATATAAGGATTACATGATAAATCGTAGCATTTTAAAGGAATTCATGAAATTTTAAGAGATTTTTATTGAAGAATTCTAATGGATTTTTAATGGATATGAATTGTTTTGAAATTTTGAGGATTTATAAGTAGTTTTTAAGAATTTTAAGAGATTTCAAAGGTTGTAGGACTTTTAAAGGAGAACCTACAAAATCCCTTAAAATTCTTTAAAATCTCTTCAAATTCCAGAAAATGTATTAAGATTCCACGAAATTTTTTAAAAATCAGAAAAAAACCTTTTTAAATCCCTTAATATTACTTAAAATTCTATCAAATTTTTTAAAATTACTAAAAACCATACGAAATCCCTTTTAAGTTTCGTAAAAGTACTTCATATTGATTAAAATTACTTTGAATTGCTTAATATCCCCTAAAATATCATAAAATCCCTTAAAATTACTTAAAATCACTTAAAATTCCACAAAATATGATAAAAGCACTTAAGTCGAGTCCATGAAATCTCATGAAATTCCTAAAAATCTAATGAAGTCTCGAGAGTCTATTAAAATCCCTTATATCCTGAAATTTCTTTGAGTTACAAATTTCATAAAATCCTTTTAAACTTAAGATTATTCAAAATTCCATGAAATTTCGTAAAATCCCATGACATCTCTTAAGTGTTTGATGTAACTTAATATCCTATAAAATATTATTAAATCTTTTAAAATTACTCAAAATCCTATGAAATCTCATCAAATTCCTCAATATTATTCGTAATATTACGTAACAACCCTTAAAATATCTTAAAAGTTTATAAAGTTACATAAAATCACCTGAAATCTTTTTAACAACATTGAAATGTCTGAAAATCATCTCGGTCTTTATTAAACCTTTTTGAAAACGCAAATAGTCAGAAGCTAGTTTTCAGATTCGGCTCATTTACCCAATTCGCACAATTTCCGAGAAACAAATCAGGTTCTCAACAACAATCATTATAACATATTGCCATAGAATAAATATCTAAGCCTCAGTCTCGTATCTTGAGCTCATAGAATTTGAGCTTCTTTTTTTAGTTTCAATTCTAAAGGATAGCTAAACTATGGAAATTACCGCTGCGAGCTTCGTTAGTTTTAATTAGAAACATAATTCGTTATGTTCATTCACGTGGAAGGAATAGACATTAGACAGAATAGACAGGTTGCTGTCAGTTAGTTTGTGTCGACTACGGCTTCCTCATCCGAGATGGATGAAAAGTTCTTCGTTGCTCTTTTATTCGAGAGGATTACTCGAATCAATTTTCAAATTACAACACGGACTCGTCTTGGACTTGATCGATGTTACTGGACCGCGACCCATACTTTCTCATTCTCATTCGGTAGCTGGAGCAAGTCGCTGATAGTAATCAGCCATCGTAAACAGTTATGACGTTAGACAGGCGTTATTTCATATTTTATACGAAATGAATGTCCGATGGAGTGGTTGCATAAAATTAGATTTGCTATTTTACGCCAAAGGCAGTCCGCAATAAAGAGACTCGCTCGACGCATCCACTTTCAGATTGTATCTTCTGATTTCCTGGCCTTTCAGGAAGCATGGCGATAAAATTGGAACGAGATGAAAATTGCCGAGATCAGAAAAGATTATCCGCCAGTTTAGATAATAAAGTTCTGTTTTTTTTTTTTTATTTTATCAAGTTCACGCGATTTCAAAAGCATTCAGCATTTTTTAAAGGACTGCTATAGAGTTCTAGCTTTTTTACGTAACGCGATTTTATGGTCTTTTGTAAAATTTTAAGAGATTTTACGAATTTTATAGTTTGTATTTGCATGTAGTTATATTTATGTTTGTGGTTGTGTTTTTGTTTGGTTTTGTCTTAATGTTTGTTCTTTTGTTGTGTTTGTGGTTCTCTTTATGTTTACGGATATGTTTGTGGTTTAGTATGTGTCTGTATATGTGTTTTAGTTTGTAGTTGTATTTATGTTTGTGTTTAAGTTTGTGCTTGTGCTTGTAGTTGTCTTTTGGTTTGTTATTGTGTTGATTTATGTGTTTTTCTTGTGATTATGATTGTGTTTATTTTTATATTTATTTTTGTGCTTGTGTTTTTGTTTGCACTTGTGTTAATGTTTGTGTTTATGTTATCTTTGTGGTGTATTTACGTTTGTGGTTGTGTTCTTGATTGTGTTTTGGTTTGTGGTTGTGTTAATGTTTGTGTTTTTTCTTTTTGGTACTGTGTCAATGTATGTGCTTTTGTTGTGTTTATGATTGTGTTTTTGCTTTTTGATCGTATTTGTGGTTGTGTTTTGGTTTGTGGTTGAGTTAATGTTAGTGTTTATCACTATCGTTCTATCTATGTTTGTATTTATGTTCGTCTTTACTGTTGTGTTTATGTTTGTGGCTGTGTTTTTGTTGTAATGTTTCTGTTTTTTGTTGTGTTTATGTTTGTTTTTATGGTTGTAACTGAATATGAGTGCTCTTGTGTTGATTAGGTTTGAAAAACATACATCTCTGAGTGTAGCTGTGTGTGTGTACTGTGTATGCTATTTTGCTGTATTTGTTTATTCGATTGATACAGACATGTATCATTGGTTTTAAAGTTTTGTTCTAACTACTTTTGTATTTCGGTGCGTGCGATTGTGTGCTTGCATGTGCACTTGTCTGAATTTGTTTATATGTCATCTCCACTGTTTATTTTGATACTTCGCCTGAATGTGCATCTCTGTAAGTGACCGGACGAGGATACACCAGCGAGAAGAGGAAAAACGACTTTACATCGTGCCACGGGTGTACAGGGTACTCGGGTCTGCCCTAACAATTATCTCTAATGGCGCACGATACTATAAATCGACATGTGCATACCCAGCCGGCGATGAAATCTGCCGCGGACTCAGGATGGAAGAAAATAGAAACCGTTCTCCGGGGCCTCACCGCTCGAAGAAGGAATCTACCGGTTGTGTAAGTATAGCGGCACCTGACTGCAATGCCGATGGTCTAGGATGAAAAGAGGAAAGAATGAAAAGAAAAATACACTAAAAAGGAGACGAAAAATCAACTGTCTCTTTTATCTTGATATTATATCCATTTGACTTTAGTTTATCGCGATGTTCAATTTAGATTAATTTTGTCATTTTTATCCCGTTTAGTCTTATCTTCTCTCGACTTTATCTCGTTCGGATTTCTTCCATTAAAATTCGTATTCTCTGCGTTCTTAATTATTTACCACTTTACATTTTACGCTTTTACATAGTTACGAGATTAGTTGACGTTAATGTAATTTAGGAGAATTATTTATATTCAAAATGGTATTGAATGAGATTGTCAGTTCGGTTTGATAGAAATAGCTCATAGATAACAAAACGCTTTTTTTTCCTAGACTCCCAGATTGGAATCTAATTTCTAACAAGGAATGAAAGGTGCTAATATTTCAGTCAATTATTACCTACTCAGCATAAGCGGTTTACATCCTATAATTATGAGTTAACTCACCATTATTATTTCTCCAGCTTTATCTCACTATTTTTCAATTAGTTATAATAACTGTGAAATCTAGTGGCTTGGCAAGAGTGGCTTTTATCGTTGAAGCAAAACGGTTATTGAACTACATAATGCAAAGTTCTCAGCCTTGATCAACAAGTCCCACTTGGCAATTATTGCTTTAAAATCATAGAACTGAACTCGACAGGTTTTCGAAATGCAAGAGATGGGAAAACGAACCGTATCATGAAAATGGACTTTATTTTATAAAATTAAGTAAGAAATAGGTGACAAGAATTTGAAACCATCTTAAACCAACAGAACGGAGTTTTTAATTTAATTTAAATTTCAAATCCATTAAAATCAATTCAGCATCCGATGGGGTTCCAACAGAGTAACGTCTCTTGTTGAGATTAATAGGTCTCTTGTCTTTTGAAAATAGCAGGGAATTAACTTTTACGACTCTCACGTCACCAAGTAATATCGTTTTCCTTGTTTCGTCATCGAGCGAAAAGGATGAATGGCGAGTTTAGGTCGGTTCGAAACGCTTGCGGCGCGCAGTAATTAGATCGTTACTATAACAATTTCCGCGTCGTTCCCTTTCATCTGGTGGCAGCGGGTCCAAACAGTTTTACGACAGGCCTTGCAAACGTTCATCTCTTATGGTCGTATGGTTCATTCACAGTGGCATCCGTCTGCAAAAACATGAAAGCTTCTCTTTTGAAATCATAACTCTCTTCCTAATCGTTATATTTTAATTAATAGGTTGAAGTTGGTGAAAACTAAATGTCAGATTCTAGATAAAAGACTTATAATACGCAAATAATAATCTCTCTATTTACCACATGAAGCATTGACAACAAATAATTTCCTCTTCATTTTCTCTGATAAGGAAGCAATTACTACGGAAAAATGCAACTACAACCATAAACACAACCACAAATATATCCAATCACAATTTATTGAGGAATTATACAAAATTCCTTATACCGTTTTACTCTATAATCCTCATTTTTTCGATATTTGATAATTCCTCACAACCTTTCATCCAATTTAACAGAAACTGAACTAGTTTTACCCCCTCCTCAATTCATGTTCCTGTATCGATTCAAGTTCCCAAATAAGTACGGAACGTCCTTAGGGCACTAGTTAGACGTTCATACAAACAAACTCGAAGCGAAAGCGGTGAGAGGTGGACGAAGGGAGGTCGCAGGAAATCCTTGGAGAGATGAGAAGAGGATTCGCAAAGGAGTTCACTAATAGTTTAATCGGACGAGCAACATTCCAATTAACCGATCTGTGGAGATCACTCGTGTGTGGGTATTGGTTATGTGTTCCTATACTGCCCTGATGTAAAACTATCTCTTACAAACGCGCAGCACAAAAGGAGAAAAATTTCGCACGTAATACAACACAAGAGGGCATTGCTGTCCAATCCATGTATTTATTCTCGCAATCAGAAATCTGCGTGTGTTTGTTTTGTATATTTATGTGTGTATTTCTTTTTTAACTTTTGAGATTCATAATTTACAATTTTGGATTTACGTGTTATTGTCTTGAGCTGATTTCTTGTGTAAAAAGCATATACTTTCCGTTGTACAATCAATACTAAAAATCCTTTGCATTCTCTTCAAATACTCGAACATTTGATAGCATTTTTTTAATCTGTTACAGATTTATTACATAAAGCGACTTTTGCAAACAAAGAATTTCCAATTCATTTTCTGTAATAAAGAAGCAATTACGTTAGACAATTTTTTAATTATCTTATGAAACAAACCACAAACATAAGCCAAAATACAACAAAAAATACAAACAAAAGCACAAATATAAACATAAACATCACCACAACCACAAACAAACATAACACAAACACAAACCTTTTTGAGATTTATAACTTATAATTTTGGATTTACATGTTATTTCGAGGTGTTTTCTTGTGTAGAATTGACAGAATTTTTAAATCTGTTACAGATTTCATAAAATCAAAAGAATTTTTTTTAAATCTTTGTAAATTCCATGAAAGGTTAATAATTTTGTTTCTGTTTATGGTTGCATTTGTACTTCTGGTTGCATTTATGTTTAGGGTTGTATTTTTGTTTGTTGTTGTGTTCTAGGCTAGTGTTTTGTTGTTTTTATGAATGTATTTGTGTTTATGTTGTTGTTGTGTTTATGGTAATGGATGCATTTATGTTTATGCTTATGGCTGTGTTTGTGGTACGTAGTTTGCACGAATATATGTGGTGTCCGTAATCTTTTTTTGTGCTTCTATCTGTATGTGTAACTGTATTTGAGTGTCATTCTGTTGATAAGGTTAGTTTTTAATCTAAAGCGGACAGATCTTTAATATGTATAATAATTAGGATACAGTGAGGAAGATTACTTTTATATTAATTTGATAAACATGTAGTCACTCTTAGATATAAATTTCATATAATCCAACAACTTTAATCTCAAATGCTGCATGCTAAGCACAGTAGTGCATGTTTCTGCGGATCCACTGCACGTATGTATGATGATACACTTTTATAAAAATATCAGGAACGTGTGGATGTGGATTGTTTGAACTATGAGACATAATACCAAGCAGGTGATTATTGGCAACTAAAGGATTGCCAGAATCACCGTAGCAAGAGGTTTTCAATCCAAAGGGATCACGAGTACATATTTCTTTATCGTCAATGTTTTGTGCTTGTTCGAAGTACAGTTGTTTGCAAAGATTCTCGCTAATTATTGGTAGAGTCATTGACTGTAATTTCCGATGAAACACCGCTTCATGTCTAAAATCATACGAAGGGAAATGAGAGTATTTAATAAAAATTAGCTATGATGAAATTCAATAACGAGGACTAATGATGACAACAATTGATAACGTACATTGTTGGTGGTAGTTTGGTGCATCCCCATCCACTAGTTACTGGAATAGAAGTAATTGGATTTCTCTCATTGTGCAATGGAATTGGTCGATTGCCAGAACGGACGAAATCAATAGTCGGATAAATTGTCAACAAGGCAAGGTCATTTTTATGCGTGTTTCGATTATACTGTTCATGTATTTTAATATTGGTTATATAGTGACGTATTCC
>JAUESI010000026.1:3295863-3307068 GCA_032275145.1 Synergus laeviventris | reverse complement strand
TTTTCGAAAGGATGCGTAAATTTCGTTTTAATAGAGAAAAAACTTTTTAAAAAACACAAAACTAATTTTTTCTCGTCTAAAACTTTCGACATAATTATCGTACATTATCTAGACATTTTTTATCAAACGTTCTGGTTTTATGCACCAGATAAATAAAAAAGTTTGCAACAGACTAGAGGCCTGGTTTGACTCCCATTTCTCTATACTTTTTTCTATGACATCGATTAGTAACATGCGATTGGTCGAAAACACTGAGCTTGCACATCCGAGTTCAAAGCATCCTTTCAATCGACCATCCGAAGTGCTAGAAGCAAAGGAAAGGAAAGGATGTTGTATTTTCAGAAGGCTGCTCTGCACATCTTGAATCCTGGACCTTGGATGATGCGAAGGTATTCTTATATTTTTGACGATGAAGTATCCACGTTGATATAGGGACACTCTAGTAGGAGAGTATGAGCATGTTGAGCATATGTCTGCAGTTGGCTGCTCTTTACCGAGCTGAAATTGGTAACTTCATGCTTACCAAGCAGACACCAAAAGGAACATTTTCAGGGGTCGGATAAAAAAAATGTTCTGTATATTTCATAACAATCAAATACATTTTGATTTACTTTTCTTTTCTCTTCTGCTTACAGAATCAAATTCACAAAGTTCTGATGGTGCTGGACCAAGTAGAAGTAATGTTCAGAGACCCTCAACAATTGTAATTCGTACAATAACTCTACCAAATCAACCAGCTGGTCAAGCAACTGTATTGCCAAATGGCAATATTTATCGGTCAACCGGAACTGGACCCATTTCTATATATTATCATGTCAATGAAAGAATCGCAAGAATAAAGCAGACAGATAGTCCAACTGTAACATTAGGGCCAGGACCATTCCCACCATCATCTTACGAGAATTGGCGAGCATTCGTGAAGGTACGTATACATTTATAGGTCACCAGCACCACACCAATACATAACTATGACTCTACTACTAGATCAAATGAAAAAGGAAGTTATGTGCAAAAATTGTATACGAAATATGCATGAATAAAAATATTGAAATGTACCTATTTGAAGTATTCAGTTTTTGATTTGAATAAATCTTATTCGACTCTCTCTACTTACTGGAATCATAAAATGTTATAAATATTATATATATATATATATCAATCAGTATCCCTTTTCGAGATCATGGAACGTGAATCTTAGTTTAAAAGAGAATTGTTACCATAAAATTACACCAGGAATAACATAGTTATACGAAAAAATCGAATAACATTTTTCTATAAACTCAAACTCAAAAAACCTTCAGCACTTTAAACTTTAAAGATTATTTATTCATTGTTATTAATTTTTCGTAGAACTATTCAGTGGGCTACTAGAACTCTTTTGAAAAATGGTTTAACTTTCGAGTTTTCAAGTTTTTCCAAATTATTTTTTTGTAGAATTCGAGAAATCTTTTGGAACTACAAGAATGTATATGAAAAAATTGATTTTATAAAAAGTAGGGGGGCTATAGCTCTATTTTTTGAAACAATTTTTTTTGTTTAAATTTTTGTGGAACTATTTTTAATGAGTATCAGGAACTCGAGAACTATGCCTCATCTACCCAGAACTCTATAAAAAAAAGTTAATTTTTCGAAAAGTGCGGGGGAACGTGAACTTTGTCCCCAATTTTGAAAAATCCATTTTTAGAGTAAGTATAATTTAATTTATTCTCTGGAACCATTTATAAATGTCGTCAGGAACTGTAGAACTATTCAAAAGGATGTTAGAACTCTAAAAAAAATTGAAATTTTGAAAGTGGGGAGCCAATTACACACGAATTAAGTTCAAGTAAAAATTAATTTTTTCTGCACAAGTTATAAATTAAATATTTGAAAGGCATAACTTTTGTAAACAACTGCTTCTTATAAATTCCAGATTAGCATATAGAAACCATCATTCTGGAAAAGTGGATTAAGCGAGACGGAAATCGAGCCGGAAAATCTTGAAATCTTAATGGAGATAGTGAATTTAATTTTTCGCCGAGAGAAGATTTTCACTGAAACCGATTGGCTACCGGCGATAGTGGAGATCGAGTGGAAAGAGATCGGTGAACTCGATACCGGTTATGATCGCGCATTAATCTTACGCAATATCGATTTAACGTATCTAGTTATTAATAATAATAGCGCGATTCACCGGTCGTATTTCCAGAGGAGGTAGACGATCCGTTGCACATCTTAAGTACTTATTATCTGTCTGGAATGCATGAATATTTCATTTTTAAAGACGTGGAGAACCGGCCATACTTAATTTGCACTAATAATCATGAAGTGAGGGGAGTGATTTTATCATCAGTCAACAAGACACTTCCTCCTTTGCATATTATTATTATTATTATAACCAGCCAGAGAAAATTGATTCTGTCTCTTCTCGATTTCGTCGGGTCTTTCGATCCATTTTTGATCCTTTCCTCACCTTATTTTAAAAAACCTTTTTTTTAAAATCACTTTTTCCAAAAAACATTCCCTCTCTTTTACAAAGTCCGTTTTCAGGCGTGGTTTTTAGCTCTCTTTTTTCAACCTTTGCAAACCCATTTCTTCCACCCTTTTTTCCAACCTTAATTTATAAACTCCTTTTGAAATCTCCTTTCTCAAACAAGTTTTTCCACCCCCTTTGCCAACATCTCACACCCTGTTTCCGACCCCCTTTTCAAACCAAGTTTTCCTGACACATTTTTTCACCCCCACTTTCTCAACCCTCCTCTTTTCCCTACCCCCTTTACCAACCTCATTTTCCATACACTTTTTCTGATGCTCTTTTCCAACATACTTTTCCTAACATATTTTTTCCACCTCTCTTTTCCGCCTCTTTTGCCAATTCCATTTTACATACCTCTTTCCCACTCCCCTTTGCCAACTAAAATTTTTAAACCAATTTTATTAACCGAATGTTTCTAATTCATTTACCAATCTCCTTTTAACATCTCCTTTCCCAAACAACCTTTTCGACAATTTTTCCTACATTCTTTTTCAAACTCGTATTGTCCACCCCTATTTTCGCAGCCGTTTGTTTGACACCCCCTCCCCCAATCTCATTTCCCATACTCTCTTTCTGATCTCCTTTTCCAACCAACCAAACCCTCCCCTTTTTTTCAAACTTATTTTCCAATCCCTTTTTTTCCTATTCTTTTTTCCAAATAACCTTTCCAAACTCATTTCTTCCATCCTTTTTACCAACCCTAACTTATAAACCTCCTTTCCCAAACAAGTTTTCACATAACATTTCCTACTGCAATTTTCAAAACCCTATTGGTCTTCCCTTTTTTCTGGCTACTTTTCCAACCACCCATTCCCCCACCCTTTATTTCAAACAACTTCTCTCCAACAAACTTTTCCAACAGAATTTTCCAAACATTTTTAAAAATCTCCTTGCCCAAATTCGCTTTACCCCTTCCCTTTTTCCCACCCCATTTTTCTAACTCATTTTCCAAGTCAAATTTGACATCTCCTTTTCCAAACAACCTTTTCCAGAACTTTTCCTACATTCTCTTTCAAACTCGTATTGTCCACCGAATTTTTTTCACCGCCTTTTTCTATCTCATTTTCATTCTTTTTTCCAAACAATCTTTCCAAACCAATTTCTTCTACCTCCCTTTTTTTCCACCCCCACACTAAATTTGTTTAATTCTCTTGAATTTATTAAATTTTCATGAATTGTAGTGAATTCTAATCCTCTGGATTCTTTTGAATTAAAAATTTTCCCTGAATTCTAATGAATGTTCTTGAATTATAGTTAATCCCAATGAATTAAAAAAAATATTTTGAACTCTAATAATATTCTTGAATATAAATAAATTCCATTCAATTTCCTTTAACTCCTCTGAATTCTAATGAATTTCCCTTAAATCTCTTTGAATTCAAACAAGTTTCCTTGAACTTTGATGACTTTTCTTGAATTTCAATAAATCCAAATCCAATTCAGTTTCCTTGAACTCTTCTGAATTCCAATGAATTTCGTGAAAATGCATAAATCTCCTTGAATACTGATAGGTTTTATTGAATTCCTTCAAATTCAAATGAATTTGCTTGAATTCCTATAAATTTACTAAAATCTCCATAAACCTTACACTCTAATAGATTTCCTTTAATTCCTTGAACTCTTCTGAATTCCAATGAATTTCGATTTCGTTGATTTCCCTCAAATAAAAAAAATTCCCTTGCATTCTTATGAATTCGAAAAAATATCCTTCAAATCTAATCTGCAAATTCAAATGCTTTTTTTTAATATGTGTGTGTGTGTGTGTGCCTTGGAATCTCCATGATTTATAGTAAAATTCCCTTAACTTGTAATACTTCTAATAATTCTAATCCATTGAATTCCTTTGAATTCACACATAAATTGCTTTTAATTCTAATGAATTTCACCCTAGTAAATAAACATGAGATAATGGAAAATGTCTATACAGTATGTTAAAAGTTTGAGCCTTATCTTTATCTATTTGTTTTTATTTTTTTTTTTTGTTAAGTAAAAGAATGATTGAAGATCAAGTGGTTACAAACTGCGGGTTTTCCGTGGCGAAGTTGACCACGCTATTATTGTAATGTTCCCGTCCAGTAAATCCCGATTTTCACAGTTAGATAGCTACCGTGGCGAGTCAGCCAGTGAACATTAGATATTCGATCTCGTGCCAAGTGTCGCATGATTTACAATACGGCAGGCCACGCGATGAACGAAACGATAAGACGGGGTTAAGATAACTGACAAATGATACTTCCATGTATATTTTGCTGCAACTTCATTTCACCTAGAATCCTTATCGCGATTCGTACATGTCTAACCATTTTTCTTCCTCCTGCAGTTATGCACTTTTTAATCGAAAGGTTTATTCTTCTTGCTCGTATATATCTATCAAAGAAATACGAATGAGATTGAAAATTGAGATATCACCTATTCATTTTTTTGCATCCCGAAGCCTTCAACATAGAATTCTTCAAATTTTCGTTCAATATTAAAATCAGTGTAATTGCCTCAAATTCCAATGAATTATCTTAAACTGGCAAGGCATGCGAGAAGAATGATTTTGATGTATTTAAAAATATTATAGGATTCATTTCCAGACATATTATAATAAAACATGAGCATTGTTCAAAAGCAAAAAATTTAATTCTTATAAGCCGAGATCATATGTATATAATAATGGGCTTGTTTGAACTGTAACGGGAACCTCGTAAACTTTAAATTTCTCCTTCAGTATAATACCATATATCATAATATTAACAACTACGTGACAGCATTAACGATAGACTCAGCGGGACGCTTCTTCTATTAGAAGGCTCATCATCGTTAAATCTTCCAGGAATGACATCAATTTGAATTGGTTATGAAAATCCTACATCCATCTCTCAAAATCACAGACTTTTTCTAATAACTTTCTGAAGTCGAAGCAGCTTCAATTTTTCTAAAATTTTCTCAATTTGTCAGAAGATTTTTCTAGTTCTTTCAATTTATAAAAACGAACACCCTATAATGATATACGATCGATAGACGTACAACGATTAATTTTCCAATCATATATCGATTCCAAAAAAAAACCCCTTTCTCATGTTAACCAAAGTCCATACTCTCCCATTTACGACAAAAAATTCTCCTTTCCAAGCATATCCCCCTCCCCCAGTTTAAGCAACCCCTGCCACTCCCCGTTCCAATTAAAGCCCATTCGAATTTCCAAAATAAGCCCCTCCCCCCTATCTAACTAAACCCCCCACCCCGTTCATTTAATATAATTGGTAGAAATTTGAAAAAATTTTAAGAAATTTCACAATTTCACATTAAGGAATACAAAGAGATTTAAGGGAATTAAAAATATTTCAAGAAACATAGCATTTTTCAGTATCGATGTTATGTGAAGATGGAATTTCAAGTAATTTTAAAAGATTTCAAGGAATTTGTTTGAATTTCTAGACATTTTTAGGAATATTTAAAGGATTAGGAATATTAAATGAGTTTTTCTGAAATTTCAAGGGTATATTCATCAGGTTTCTTGGTGTTTTTTGGATTTCAACAGATTTCTTGACATTTGATGGATTTGAAGGAATTTCCAAGATTGCAAGGCATATTTCCAGCAATTTATCAATTTCAAGATGTTTCAGACAGAATTCAAAGAAATTCAACAGTTTACAAGAAATTAATAAGAATTTTGAATAGAATTCAAAAGCATAGAGAAATTTCTTCAAATCTGTTGAGATTCGAAAAACACCAAGATATCATATGAAAATCCTTGAAATTCCAGAAAATATAATCTAATTTTTTGGTATCCCTTAGTTATTCCTAAAAATTCCTAGAAATTGAATAAAATTTCTTGAAATGTTCTGAAACTACTTAAAATTCCAACAAATTCCAAAAACTATCTCGAAATCTTTGAAATACCTTGAAATTTCCGCCAATCATATGCAATATTTTGAAATACTTTAGTATCTTAAAATTTCCAAAAATACTGTGAAATATCTAAAAGTCTTTCTTTATCTTTGCAATCCTATGTAATCTCATAATAAAAAATCATTTAGTATAGCTTAAAATTTCTAGAAATTCAAAAGAGATAACTTGAAACCTTTTTTTGAAAACACCATGAATCTTAATAATAATCCTTAATCTTCAGTTTCGCCAAGAAAGGTTATTTCAAACCAAAAGACGTATTATTACTATACAATATACATCTAGGAAATGAGAATGCGTTAATACCATAGATTTTTAAAAAATGTCTTTATCTTCCGTAAAATTCTTGACAGCTGCAAAGGTGCGCACTTAGTGATCAACAGGTGATTATTAAGAAGCATACAGATTCTTGATGAGGCAGCAGGAAATTAATCCGGCGGAGCGTCAAGATGAATATCGGCAACAAATGAAAATCAAACGATTTTTTCAGCTATCCTCTTTCCGACGCGCAGTGCAAACCACAGACGCTTTGATTACAGGTTGTCCGCTCGCCTCCACTTTCTAATTCTCTATCTTTTCATTTTTTTTTTTTTTTTTTTTTTTCGATTCCATGAAACTTGAGCCTCCGAAGATAAGAGACTCCGGTGGATACAGGTCGCTCTTACGCAAAGCATTCTTCTCCTTTTTCTAATCTTGTTTTCTTGACAAGCGGCATACAGAGTACCTCAATTTCGAAAACAAATATCAATCTCGCGTGTCCAATTCAAGGCGTACCGCTGCTGGACTTTGGGATGATACATCGCCTAATGTGACGTACACCCTGCTGATTCCGTCCAAGACGTCAAATCAAATCATTCATTGACAAATCACTTCGATATACCACTCGAAAATTAATCATTCCACATTTAGGCAACGCAAATTGTATATCATTATCGGTGCTTTCGCTTATTTAAAGTCGAAATAATTAGACAAAAATAGCGAATAGGATCAATTTGAGACGAAAAAGAAGTTGATTGTGCAGCATAAAAAGTGAAAAAGGCGAGACTATTCAACGGAATTTTTTGAAACTCCTTAATCTTCCTAAACATACAACTCAAATTCTTAAAATCTTTTAAAATCTGTTAAAAATTCTATCAAATTCTTAAAAAATGGCAAAAGACCGTTTAAAATTAATTTCATAAAATATGTTGAAATTCTTTGAATTCGATTGAAATTTCTAGGAATAGCACAGAATCTCTTGAAATATTTATAAAATTTTGAAAAAACATACTTTGAAAATTAAAAATTGATGGAAATATCTAAAATTCCAAGAAATCTCCTGAAACTTGAAAAATACCAAACAATATTATGAACATCGTTGAAATTATAGAAAATCTAATAAGATATTCTATAAATTACTAGAAATTTCAAGGAATTTTTTTTAATTCCTTGAGATTTCTTCAAATTCTTAGAAATTCTATGTTTCTTGAAATATTTTTTATCCCTTTAAATCTCTTTAAATTATGAGAAATTAAGAGAAATTCAATAACATTTTTATAAAACTTCTGAAATTCCTTAAAATTATGAGAAATTTCATTAAATTTCTTTTAATTGTTTAAAATAAAATTTACCATTTAAACATTTTTTTTAATTTCCTAAAGTTTCTAAAAATACTATATATGATCTTTAAATCTTTTTAAATTCCTCGAAATCCGGTGTAATATATTTGAATGGCCTTTAATATTTCTTCAATTTTCTGGAAATACTATGATTACGATTAGAAACCTAAAATTCTTAGAAAATTCTAGAAAATCTCATAAAATCCGTTAAAATTCCTTAAATTTCACTTAAAGCTCACATATTTTTTCTAAAATTTTTGAATTACCTTCGAATTAGAAACATTTCGAGAAAAATTTCTTTCAATCTTTGAAATTCCTCGAAATTCCTTCAAATTTAGAAGAGCCTGTGAAAATTCCCTAATAACTCCAAGAAATGTATTTAAAATTCTTGATATTGATCAAAATTCCATGCAAATTCTTGAAGTCTTTTAAAATCCCTTGAAATCTCTTAAAATTCTTAAAAATAAAAAAATTGTTTAAATAAAATCCCAGGGTATTCTGTATGCTTTTGCAGTACATTGAAAATTCTTATTCATTTCCTGAAATCTGTTAATTCTTTGAATTCTGTTAACATTCCTAGAAATATAAATCTTGCTGGAAATATCGCTTGGAATCTTCCAAATTCATTGAAATCTCTCAAATTCCAAGAAATCTGCTTCAGATTTTTAAAAATGCTATGTTTCTTGAAATATTTTTAATCTCCTTAAATCTCGTTAAATTCCTTAAAATTGTGTGAAATTTCATCAAATTTCTGCCATTTATATGGAATATTTGGAAATTCTTTAAAGTACCTTAAAGTTTCCAAAAATATTATGCAATATCTTGAACGGGTTTCAAAAGATGACATGCTATTATATATTTACAAAATTTAAAAGAGTACAAGTGATTTCAAACGATTTTACGAAATCACATAGTATTTTCATGAATTCCAAAAAGTTTCAAAATATTACTTAAAATGTGAGGGATTTAAAGGATTGCGAAGTTTTCTATGATTTTTAATAGATTTCTTGGAATTTGAGGGAGTTCAATCGATTAAAAAGTTTTCAGTAATTCTGATTAGGAGCACGAACAATTCACTAGCCGGGCCACGCTACCCCCACAGCTGCGCAACAGGTGGTGCGCAGTACGAAAACCTGGAATCTTTTCTTTTATAACTCGAGAACAACTTAACATTTTTTTGAGTTCCATGGCTCACTGTAAAACTGAGATTTCAAGCTTCATTTTCCTCGTTTGAATTTTTCTTTCATAATTCACGTTAACAGTTGTCTATTACTTCAGGTTCAAAATAAAAAATTGAGAGACACTGTTATAAATTTCTTAAAATATTAAGAAATATCTTAAATTCTTTTGACATTCATCGAGATCTTTTAAATACATTTAAAAAGTATTTTAATATTATCAAATTCCACGAAATCCCTTAAAATTCCTAAACATCTTTGAGAGTCTCTTAAAAATGACATACAATCCATACAAACCAATACAATCTTCGGGAATACCTTAAACTCTTAAAATCTGTTCAGTCTCTTGAAATCTTCTGAAATCTATTTAAATTCTTTGAAATCGTTTACAATCTTAAAATCTGGTGTACATTTAAAATGCAAGTGATCAAGAAAGAGAGAAATGTTTTTAAAAAATGTCTAAATTTTGATATTGCTTTTTGCCTCATAGAACATAAAGTATTGTATTCTTACAAACTCTTGATTCTAGCGATATTCCTCCTTCTGCTAAGGGGAGAAATCACGAGCATATTCACCGCTAGTTCCGTACTGGTGCCTACACGAAGTCCTATGGATGCATACGTCCATTATTACATATTAGAAGAAGCTAAAAACGCTCGTGGTTAGTACGAAGGATAATGTAAATCATCCTCTCCTTGCTCTCGAGCATTGTAACACGCCGTGCCGCGCCGCAAACGCAGCGAAAATGCATGCACGCAGCGCGTCGAAAGCTCTAGGGATTAAATACGTGATTCCATTGGCGTAGGCATCCTACTGATTGAGTCATCATCTCTCGGCACAGAGAACTGTGTACTCTAAAACAGTTGATCAAACCTCCACTTTTTATAACGCTTGACAAAAATCATGGAAAATTAATTAAAACAAAATAAAAAGAAGCTTAAGATCTCAGCTTTAAAATGAGCTGAGGAACGCAAAAAAGTGTTGAGTAGTTCTCGAGTAATTAAATGAAATATTCATGGTCTTGGTATTGCGCAACAGATGTGGCGCAGTAGTGGAGGTGGAGTGGCCCGGCTGGTGGCTAGTTCGCGCTTCTTATCTGAATTAATCCCTTTGAACCAGTTTCTTGAGTCGCCTCTCACTACTCTCACTATTAAAAACATATTTTCGCATTTTAAACTAATCTGAAAGCTATCCTACTCAGAAATTCTAATATCATTGACCAATTTCCGGTTAATAATTCTTATCGTTTTCAAAACGAAACTTCGAATTTATTCACCATTCTGCAGTAGCGGAATTCCTATTATTACCTTTTCCCTCCGAGTCTCTGGATTTGTCCGAAATAACTAATTAAAAATGCTGAAGACAGTGGTTATTAATTTTCGAGAAGATTGTAAGAAATTAAAAAAAAAGCTGGAATGTCCGCGCCACTGTAATGGAATGCTACACGATATACGCATTTCTTCTTCCTCTTGACTTCTTCTCTCGTATACTCTTCGTGGCCTTCCTCGGCCTTTCTCCCTTCTTAGTTACTTCTTTCTGCGTCTCTTTTCCTCCTCTTAGCAAAGCACGAGCATTTGACTCGTTTTCTCACCGTCTCTTCTTCTCATTACACTTTTGACAGGACATTTATTATTAAACATGGCCGAGTGGAACGGGATTTATATTGACTGGCTAAAAATCTCAGGATTTACGAAGGAATCCTATACTACTCGCTATTGAAATTATTTTGCCATTTTTTACAAAGTAAGCTTCTGCATTTAAAGTTTTTCAGATAGACTCTGATTATCTATTATTACTTTTGAGTAACTTTATTTCCTAACATTTGAATGATTTTACAAGGTTTTTCAAGTGATTCCAAAAGATTTTAATGTTTATAAAAATACTTCTGTTTTCAGGAAATTTTGCAAATATTTCAAGTAATTTCTAATGGGTTCAAAAAATTTCGTGATATTCAAAGAGGCTTTTATTTCAAGGGGTTTTTATTGGTTTCGTGAAATTTCGAATATATTTAGGGATTTCA
>JAUESI010000026.1:3277275-3295763 GCA_032275145.1 Synergus laeviventris | reverse complement strand
CAAGAATTAAAAAAATTTAACAGGCTTTATGAAATTTGAAGGAATTTTGAGGAATTCCAAAGATTTCAAGAAATCATTTTTCTGATTTCAACGTGATTCTGAAATTTTAGAAAAAATTTGAGAGATTTTAATGAAATTCAAGGAATTTTAGCGGATTTCAAAATATATCACGAGATTTTCTAGTACTTTTTAAGAATTTTCTATTTTTTTTAAATTTTATAGAATTTCTAGAAATCTAAGGAATATTAGAGGATATTAAAAAATTTCATCGGATTTCAAGTAGTTTAAAAAGACTTCAAGATATTTCATATAATATTTTCAGAAAATTTATTACGTTTTAATAAATATAAAAATATTAAATGCTATTTTAAGGAATTTGAATAAATTCCATGAAATTTCTTATAATTTTAAAGAATTTCAGAAGTTCTCAAAAAATGTCATCGAATTCTTAGCAATATTAATAAATACTGAATAATATTACATAATTATATCAAATTTAAAAGATCTACAAATATTTTCTAATATTTCATAGTATGTTTAGAAATTTTTATGGCGCTTTAAAGGATTTCAAAACTTTAAAGAGATTTAAACGCATTAAAAATCATTAAAAAATATAGTTGGAATTCGAGGGATTTTGGGGGGATTATAAAGATTTATATGCATTTTAGTAAATTTCTTGGAATCTGAGTGATTTCAAAGGATTTCAAAGTTTTCAAAAATTCGTTAAGAGGCAGTAAAACTCAGATGAGGAGCTCTAAACTAGCCACAAGCCGGGCCACCACACCTCTACTGTGGCGCCACATGTGGTGTGCAATGCTAAGACTAGAAATATTTTCTTTTATAACTCGAGAAACACTGAACGTTTTTTTACATTTCTGGACTCTTTTTAAAGCTGAGATTTCATAGGCGTTCTTTCACCTGATTCCAATTATTTTTTCGTGATTTCTGTGCAGTGTATAGAATCTCAAGACACTTTATTGAATTTAAATTTTTTTTTAGAATTTATAGGAATTTTAATGGATTAAAAAAAAAAATTAAAATTAAATAAAAATTTCTTGGACTTTGTAAGGAGTTTTAACAAACTTCTTGAAAATTGGAGGGATTTTGTGGAATTCAATGAATTTAAAAATATTTCATGAGATTTTCTAAGAAGCATCTATTATACTGATAGATTCGCGTTGAAACAGAAAACCCGGTCTGTTCCCTCCATGTCCCTAATGTGGACACCAATCAGTTTCCGAGAAAGGCGAGTTGCATTGTTTTCAAATGGCGATAGATACTTTCAAATCGTTACGCAGAGTGCAGCCCTTTACATAACATACGTCGAGAGGAATTACGGGAGTGAGAAAAGAGGAAACAGCAGAGAGAGAGAGAGAGAGAGAGAGTGAGACGGGGGGATGTCGTCACAGCTTAATGATTTTCAATTAGCAGATTGCATTATTATTCCAGGTCGTATCTAGCGCTCGCTATAATACCCGATATCGCTAAAGCCAGCTAAAGTCGCCACTGTTTCTATTCCTACATAAAGCCGCCTATTTACCGCCAATCAACCTGTTCGCCTTGTTTACGGAGTTCCTGCGGATTACTGGTCGCTGCTCGCACATGCACACACTCGTTTTCATGCCTAAAGACTTCTCCTCGCGACGACGTTCACTTTCTTTTGCCAGCCGACGCACTCGACAGTCTCTTTACGTCCCATCTTGAGTTTACTTAAGTCGGAGACACAAGATGCAATTGCAAGATATCTGAAACCTTAAGCTAATAGGAAACTGCGGTAACAATCGACGAGAGATGAAATCGCGACAAGCATGCACATATGTATACTATATCGTATGTGAATTCGAGATTATATGTTTGCGAGAGCAAACGAAATCGATATTAGTGGACATTACATTCGATTCATACGAATTCATTAACATAAAATACAATTTTTTGGTAAAATTCAAATTTATTAATCAATATACAACGGTTATAGCAGTCACACACTTTTCCGATACCATTTTTATAGTACGATTTCTCTCACAAAATAGGCATAATAGTTTCGGTGATTATCTAGGAAATTTAAAAGAATTTCAAGAACTCTTACAATATTTAAAACATACCAAGACTACCTCAAGGATTTCACGTAGTTATAACATATTTAGAGCGATTTCAGGTAGTTTCAAGTGTTTCTAGGGAATTTGAAATGATGTTAAGAAATTTAAAAGGATTTCAAGAAAATTTAAACCGATTTAAATATATTTCAATTGATTTTAAGGAATTTAAGGAGATTTTAAGAGATTCTAGGCAATTTAAATGAATTTCAAGAAATTTTACAAGATTTAAAACATAACAAGACTGCATAAAGGATTTCAACTATTTATCAGGACTTTAAAGAGATTTCAGGTAATTTCAAGTATTTCTAGGGAATTTGAAAGGATTTTAAGAAATTTTACAGGATTTCAAAGATATTAATATTTCCTAAAGGATTTCAAGAGATGTTAAAGCGATTTCAATATATGTCAAGTGTTTTTAAGGAATTTAAGGAGATTTCTAGCAATTCTAGGGAATTAAGTAATTTAAAGTAGTTTTAAGGGGATTTCATGTAATTCTTAGTGCTTTTAGAGAATTTAAAATTGTTTTAATAAATTTTACAAAATTTCAAAGATATCAAGATTTCCTAATGGATTTCAAGATAATTTACTTTTTGCAGTAATTTTTAGAAATTTTCAGGGGTTTTAAGGATATTTAAAAGATTAGCGGGGAATTAAAAAAAAATTTCATGAAATTTTAAAGAATTTTAGAGATTTTGACAAATTTATAAGTAATTTTAACGAACTTTAGGTGATTTTAAAGTTCGTAATGAAATTTAAAGCGATTTATAAAGACTCTTAAAAACTTTAAATAGATTTTGTGAAATTTTAAAGACTATAACATTTTTTTCATGGAGTTTGAATGGGTTTCTATAGTAATGTTAAGACATTTCATGAGATTTACAAAATATTCTTATGACTTTAAAGATTTAAAAAAATTTTAAGAGAACTAAAAATTTTTCCTGGTATTTAAATGGATTTCGAGGAATTTTAAGGAATTTCATAAGATTAACAAAGATTTAAGAAGATTTGTTATGCCTTTTAAAAGATTTTGCAAAATTTTAAGGGGTCTAAAATTTTTTTCATCGAATTTTAATGGTTTTCTATAGTAATTTTAAGACATTTCATGAGATTTACAAAAGATTTGATTGAATTTATTATATTTTTTTTTAATTTCTATGTCTTTTTATTTTTATTTGAATGGATTTCTAGTAATTTTAAGAAATTTCATAAGATTTACAAAGATTTTGCCAAATTCTATAAGGGGTCTAAAATTTGGAAGATATTTCATTGAAATTCAATAAGTTAGTTTGTCCTTGTTACTAATGGGATTAATAACTTTTTAACAATTTATAGCAAAGACTTCGGACCATTTGAATTACTAAGAAACTACTATTAATTAGTAAAATTTAACTAATTAAGATTGAGAGAGTATGTATTGGAAATTTCGTTAAAATGTGTAATATGAAGTAATTTGCACACACATTATTTTAAACCTCATACAGACTTTTCTAAGAATGAACATTTCATTGAAAATTACAGCTCGCGATTTTTAAGGTTGTAGGCGTATAATAGCGATCAAGTTGGATCTCATTGCGGTACTCTGTGGCACAGCTGAGACACGATCGGCTTGTTTCCGTCTCTTATGATTCTACTTGATTCTACCCTGTCCAGTACAATGCCTGCTCGCATCCACGTATTATACTGTCGGTGTGATTCATTGCCGACCAATCCTCCGGCTGCTTAAGAAAATACAGAAACTATAATTGCAGGAGACTTATGATCCCTCTTAAACGTTCAGGCGTCAGCGTGCGAATGCACAGAACTTTCGTGAAAAGGCGGAATGCATGAAGCATATACATATGTTTGTAGTGTGCACTGTCTAAGGCGAACGCCTTATGTCTTTAGGTGAATGCCAAGCCATAAGTGAAGCCACCATATCGGGACTTAACTAACCTTTTTCATTAGCGTTTCATTACTTATTACCATTGTCGTTAAGTCGGCTTTATCGCTGCTACGCCCGATCCCAGACAATACTGTCAGCCGGAACAATGCTCTTCCTTTTGAAAAGCAACCGCCGAGTATGGCTTGTCAGGTATTGTTATTGCTGAGAAATTGAAGAGAGTGAGCGAATTCCAAGGTGAAAATGGAGTGGCCTCCGAGGATAATAATAATAATGAAGAAAGGTGATTTAATGCTTTTTAGGCAACAGGGAAACTGTTTTGTAACTATTGCCTTTTAAAGAATAACTGCTCTCACCTCCTGTGCACTTATAACATTGTTAACAGATCGGCTGACAAGTTCGTAGGCTGACACATTGATGCCGTTACAAAAACTAAATCCATATGATATTTAGTTAATACCAATATTCAAACGATACTTGAATACATTTGACAGCTTTTGGACAATTGGTTCGTGAGATCGAGCATTCTGAGTGAAGCATTGTGTTTTTGTAAAAAAAATACTTTTGAAGCCAAGGCTTGGCTTGATAAAAATTATTTGGACTCTTTATGAATGATCATAAAGTGATTACTTAATTATTTATAAAAAATTATAATTAATATGTACAATATTGCAGTCATGGTATGATTCAAATCTTGTAAAATTTCCTGAAATCCTTTTAAACTCTCTGGGATCTCGTGAAATCTCTTGAAGCCCTTTTCCTTAAAATCACTTGAAATCTATTTAAATCGCTTTAAATTCGTCGTTAATTGAAATCCCTCAGGATATCTTGATATCTTTGAAATATTTTACATTTTTTAAAAATATTTTAAATTCTCTAAAATAACTTCAAATTTGAAAATTGACAAGTAGTGAGTTTCGGACAAATGGTAATTCTGTTACTCAGAAGTTCTCGCTTTTGATAATTCTGTTAACTGAAAATTAGGTAAAATTACAATTCGGCTGAAAAGAAGTGTGCCAAATGTCAATTCGACGAAACATAAATTAGTTTGAATGACTATAGAGTAATTTATAAATTTGGTTAAACTTTTTCCCGTCTTTAGGATCTTTTCGACAGGCAGTCCAACTCTTCTTGTCACTTCTCAACTTCTCAACTTGTCACTTCTCTTTTTCAATCAGTCAACCTAACAATCTAAATACTAAAATCTCTCGAAAGCTTTGAAAATTCTTTGAAATATTATTTCACTGCTTCACAGTTAAATTCCACTATAATGCTCAGTGACTCTTTTCTCACGACTATAATCATTGACAAATCTACTTACCGAATGAAATCTTCAATAAAATCTGTAATCCATCTCAGATTAAATGACCATCTTCTTTTCAGAGAATTGGTCCTTTTAGCAAAGTCTCCTAACTTAGGAAAAAAATCTCGCCCTAGCTCCATCGAGCGGCCAAATATCTCTTTATTATTCATACATTAATTCATCTACAATATGTCTTACAATGTATGCAGGTATAAAGTGCCTATAAATCCTATAAGCGGATTAAGGCTGTGGATAAGTCCATACAAGCATAATTCGCAAATATGCATACATGCGCATGGGGCACCTATATTGCTGCACTTATAATACTTGGCGGCACGCAAGCGCAGCGGCTGTCTGACTGCGCATTGTTCTCCGAGAGGCAGCCACTAATTGCGCATTGTATGCCATTGTTGCACTCAAGCCGGTTAACTCCTATCGATCTGCTATCTTTATATAAAGTAACAAAACAATGTAATTAATTACCAGTCTTGCTAGCATTGTTAGACGATAAATAACGCGCCCGGGACTCGCTCGCTTCTTTTCCCTCTTTTCCTTCTATCCCTTATTCCCTCATTCTCAATGCTCCCACTATACTTCTTTTACGATTCACCATCTGAGTTCTTCCCCCCCCCCACTCTCTCTCTGTGACGCGTCCAATTAAAATATTCAGTAAGACAAATAACAATGAGTGAACCCTTTCCATAGCCTTTTCCGTTTTTTGCTCTCTTCTGTGTTCCTCACGCCTATATATGGAAATCACGACTGTGTCTTCTAGTGCAGACAACAGGTGGACATCAAAATGAGAGAGATAAATAGGCAGAGGGGGAGGGGGGTGAGTTTCTAAAGTTACTTAAAACCCCACATAACATCGTCCTATTGCTCAAAATTATTCAAAATCCCGTGTAATCTCATAAAATCTCTAAAAATTTCTGAAAATACCAAAAAATTACTCTGAATTCCTGTAAATTTCTTTATATTATACATAAATTCCTTCAAATATCGATAAAATTTCTTTAACTTCTCAAAATCACATAAAATTTCGTTAAATCTCTTCAAATTCCTAACAATCCAATGAAATTTCATAAAATTCTTTGAAACTCTTAAAGTTATTAAAATTACCTAATATTCCATAATATACTGTAAAATACCTTAAAATTAGTTAAAATCCTATGAAATCTCCTTAAATCCTTTAAAATTTGAAAATCCTAATAAATTTAATAAAATCCTTTAAAAGTTTCTAAAATCACTTAAAATTTGACAAAATATCGTTACTAAAAATCTAATGAAAACTTATTAAATCTATTAATATTCTTTAAATCAAGCAAAATATGAGAAAGTCCCCTAAAATTACTTAGCATCCCATAAAAAAATTTCAAATTCCTTCAAATTATTTTAAACCCAATGAAATCTCCTTAATTCCCTTAAATTTCTGAAAATCCTAATAAATTTCATAAAAATGCTTTTAAATTTCTTAACATTTTTTTTTATCCCATGAAATCTCCTTAAATCCCTCAAAATATCTGAAAAACCAATGTTTTACGAAATCCTTTAGAAGGGATAAATCCACTTAAAATTTCCCAAAATATCGTTAAATCCTTTAAAATTACTTATAATCCCACGATCTTATTATATTCCTTCAATTTTCTGAAAATCACAATAAATTTAATAAAATATCTTCAAATACAGTGAAATCCTTTAAGATTTCAAAATGTTCATGGAATCTTTTTTTGGAAAGGATTTACAGAAGATTAAACGAATGTGAAGCAATTTCAAGGAAATCCTATAAAAAGATTCTAAGAGTTGAAGATAAATATATATTTATTTATTTTATGTTCCAACTTGACCCCAAGATTCTTTTTATACATTATTTCTAATTTATATTGTATAATCAAATTATTCGTTTCATTTCCCGGACGAAACGACTTCCTCCATTGACGAAAAGAAATAAATATAAGGGAAGAATAAGGCAGACAAATTTCCTGACTAATATAAATAATGATTTGGCAACACGACGGTGTTTCTATAGAAATTAGTTTCAGGAGAGAAATATTTCGCATCTATTTTGTAACTCCTCCTGGGGATTTAAATCAAACAAATTTGATTGAAACGCTAATTTTAGGTGTGAATAAAACTAAAAGTCTCTGCTATTGTCGTTTCAAGAAAAGAAGAAGAAGGATTGAATAAAGCATCTTATGTAACGCTTGTATTAACGATGCGGAGGTGATCAAATTTTGTTTTCTAACATACACGTGCGGAGCTTCGAGAGTTCTTCTTTTTCTCCTTAAATTTTTTTTTCTTAAGAAGAAAACAATTAAGGTATATCGTCCTCATCTTGTAATTTAGAAAGGCTTTAGAAAGTCTCATCCACAACTTAGAACAGAGCAAGCGTCGCTAATCAATTATGCTGGGAATGACGAAGGAGTTGAGGAGTGAGAAGGGAAGGCATTATTTCCCTACCACCTGCGGAGACAGGAGAAACTCGGACATTGATGATTTATCTCTGGAGGAAATCCGATTGTTTTATTAGGTAATGTTTTTTCTCAAATTAAGAGAAAATTGAAACTGTAATTATAGACAGGGAGTTTTTTTTTTAATTCCTTTCTTTTTTTCATTCGCCATTTGAGTTTTTAGATAGAAACAAAGCAAAAGTTCACATACAAATAAGAAATATTGAAATTAATCATATAGTATCTCTAAAACAGAATTAGTACAAGTCATTAGTACACCCATTTACCAAAGTAAATTACAATCTGTCATATTTTTTTCATATTATGAGCCTTTATTGTTTACTTAACATATTGATATAAGGAAAAAGGAAAAGGGGTTTCACTTATTTAAAAGATGGTTTTAAGAAGGGAGAGAGCGCTATATAGTAGACATCACTGGGAGTGAGAGGGTGTTGTGGAGAGACAAGGGTAGATGGGGACAAAGGTAGGAAGTGATGGTGGTTTTCATAGGGGAGGATGATTGAGTCCAGTAGCACTAGGATTTTGGATTTGGTCAGAGGAGTGGAAAAGAGGGAAAGAGAGCGAGAGTTATTATATTAGAAAGTGAGGATTTTTTTTAATTGAAAAACTCTCCAATCAGATCAAGTTAATTAGTTTTTATTGAATGCTTGATTACGAGTATATGAAAGATGGTCGCTTTGATGCTGCTTACGGCCACAGAGGGCTCACTACGAGTATTGAAACTAAAGAGAAACAACGAGTACGAGAGGAAAACGATTGGTAGCCTGCGACGGGTTTCCAGTCGGGGGCGAATCCGATCAAAGAGCCTGCGACGGATTTCCAGTTGTAAGCGAACAAATAAGAGAGCCTGCGACGCATATCCAGTCGGGAGCGAGTAGTCAGAGAAGGTCGGGAACGGAAATCCAGTCCCAAACCTTCTGACGATTTTCGCTCGTGCATGGCTTTTTATATCTGCGGCTCTCGTGAGAATTATGTAGTGAGGGTAAGACTCACTAGGGAGGGATGCGCGAGATACATTTTCGTGGTCGCCGCGCTGGTATGCGTCCCTCCTCTGTTAGGCTAACGGATTAAGTGGAAAATGCCTTCGCCACACGGTCGTATGCCGTAAATTTGATGGCGAAGGATTTTCCACTTAGCTAATTCTTGTTATTTTAAACCCTAAAAACATATTTATTTGTTTTATTTGTTTAAATTTAATCTTGATCCGAGTTAGCAATGTCGTCTACTCTATGCGCCTAGGCGTATATCAATATTTTAGAAAATATCCAAGGATTTTGAAGTTATTATAAAGAATTTTCAGTTATTCTACTCTCTAAACTTGTGTCAGTGAAAAATAAGTGATTTTCTCACGATTTTAATCAGTGAAAAATTTACTTGAAACCAGTAAGAAGTCACTGGAACTTTCAGTAGTTTAGTGACGATTACTGAAAACTTCAAGGAATTTTCAATGATTTTGAGTGCATTTTCACTGAATGAAATCTTGAAAAGAGACACTGAAAATCAGTGAACTTATAGATTTTATCGAATTTAGAAGTTTCTTATGGAATTTTAAGAAATTTGAATGAAATAAAAAACTGAATTTTTAGGAGTGTCTAGTATTCTTAAGGAATTTTCAAGATTATTGGGGAAGTTTTAACAGTTTTATACGATTTTTTTTTAATTTTAGCGATTTTCAAAAATTTTTAAAGAATCTGAACTAAAAACTTTAGATGATTTTAAATTTCCACATTTTACAACATTTAAAATCCCTTAAAATTTATTAGAATTCTTTAAAAAATCTCTTAAAATTGCATGAAATCTTTTATAATTCACAAAATATCGTGAAGTCCCTTCAAATTCTACGATAACTTCAAAAAATCCTAAAAATATTTTAAATTTCGTAAAAATCACTTGAAAATTAGAAATCTCATAAATTTACATGAGATCCTTAAAAATTCTACAAAATCTTTTAAATGCAGGAAAAATATCTTTAAATCGTTTAAAATTCTCTAAAATGGTGTAAACTGGTTTAAATATAATAAAAATCTCTAAAAAACCATTAAAATTCCTTGAAATCCCTTAAAGCAACCTTTGAAAATCCCTTAACATTTTACAAAAACTTTTGAAATCCGTCAAAATTCGTTAATTTCTTAAAATTTCTAGAAACCTTTTGAAATAATTCAAAATTTCAAAACATTGAAAACTCCTCAAAGTCCCTTAGATTTCTTTTTAAAAATCGCTTAAAATTGTGCGAAATTCGCCTAAAAACTCTCAACATTCATTGAAACATCCTAAAATTCGTAAAAAAATCTGAACCAGAAATTCCATTAAATCTTTCAATATATTTGTTGTCATCCCTGGAAGCTTTTAGAATTACAATAAAACTTGTTGAAATATCTTGATATATTTTGAAATACCTTCGAGTGCTTCGTCATTTTTGGAAGCTCCCTGAAATCCCTTAAATTCACATGTATTAAAAATCTGATAAAATACTAAGAGATCCTTAATCGTAAAAATATGACTAAAATCACAGGAAAAATGCATTCAGAGCGCATGCTAAATATTTTAAATGGTAAATTCAGTCATTTTCTTTTTTTCGTGAATGTCGCTTACGTCTTTGCGGTATGCCATCCTTCCTTTGTGTCAAGTTTCAGAAATTACGAAATTTCTAAACGATTCTGTATTGTCTGAGGGGCTCGAAACAAACCTAGTTAGAAGGGTTTTGGTCGAGGATGATTATGGATGGAGTTATAAGTTGGATGCTGAACGAATCGCCTGAAGCTGAAGGCCACCAACGCGTCGGTGTCACTAGGTTACTCGGCGAAAGTTCCCAAGGGCACTTGACCTCGTATAAATCAATGTGTGGTATCGTTTGGCATTTGAAATTTCTTCAAAGAGCAAGCATCAAGTTCTGTGTTAAATTGGGCAAGACGTATACGGAAACGCTTGAAATGTTGCGGAAAGCTTACGAGGATCAAGTACTGTCATGAACAATAGTGTACGATTGGCTTAAAAGGATTAAGGAAGGCAGATGATGAGCTAGATAAGGATATTTGTGTATCTGTGAGACTTACTGACATAAACACAAGTTCATCGTATATTACATAAAGATATGAAAGTATGGAAGGTGTGTGCGCGATTTGTTCCACACAGTTTGAACGACGACCAAAAGCATGACAGAACATTCAAACTTTTTGAAAACAATCGTGGCTGCAAATGAAACATGGTGCTTCCAATACGAACCACTTACCAAGAAAAGAGCGTCTGCAAAAATCGAAAATCCAGACCATGCTGATTCGAAAATGCTCTGGCTTACAAGTGCACTATGGTGCGCAATGTTATTCTGACATCAAAATTGTTGCAAGTCCTTAAACACCCTGCAGACTCACCAGATATGTCACCATGTATTATATTACTCTTTGCATCCCAAAATTAAAATTCAATTGAAAGGAATGTGATTTGATACGATTACTTAAGATCATCACAAAGGAGGACAATCATAGCGATGTTTTCAAAAGCTTTATGATCGTTCTAAAGACTGTGCTTCTTCGAAAGGGATGAATTTTGAGTAATTACAAGCAAAATATTCTAAGTGTATTAAATTACAATGAGAGATTTAATAATAGTTTGGAAACTTTTGCAATAATAATTTCACTCACTCGAGCGAGACAGCCCAGTATAGATGGCACCGGTTCGTAATATCATTTTCTAGATGTATTTCGCTTCAATTTTAATGGCAAGCTCTGCCAATTTGCGGTCACGTCATTCATTATCATCTTTTAAAATTCTTCACCATTCCATGAATATACTATTAATCCATTAAATTCGATTAAAATTTCACGAAAATCTTTGAGATATTTAAAATTCTTGAACACCTCTCTCTAAATTCCTAGGGACGTCTTAAAATCCCTTAAAATTCTTAAAAAGCTTTTGAAACGACAAATTTTTAAATTCTGCCGAATCTTTAAAAGTATCTAAAATTCCTAGAAACATCTGATAATTATTCAAAATTTGTTCAAATCTTTTAAAATTCCTTAAAATTATTTATAATCACTTCTGATCTTTTAAAATTCCATGACTACCTTTAAAATTCCATAAAAACATTCCAAAACACTTTAAGAAGCCTTAACGTCCCATGAAATTCTTTAAAATCATTTAAAATTTGTCAAAAGCTTTTTAAATGCATAGAAGCATCTAAAAATCCTTAAAAAAAATCTCTTGAAATCCTTTAAAAGTTTTAAAAATCTTTTAAAAACTTTTGAAATCTCTCAAAATTCTGCAAAATTCCATGAAATCCTTCAAAATTTTACAAAATGACTTGAAAATCATTAAACCCTCTTAAATTCTCTTAAATTCGCTAACACCTCTCAAAATTTTGAGAAACATCTTAAAGTTTCTTAAAATCCCTTGATATTCTTAAAAAGTTTCAGAACTTTTGGGACACTCTCTGTAATCTTCTTTTGTATATATCTTCTTTTATATGAACATTCTTCTGTTAAATTATTCCCAAAAATTACACCTTCATCTTTTAAAAAGTAATAAAGAACATGTTAAATTCCCGGGTCAAAAAGTCTAATCAACATTTCCTTAACCGATGAAAGCATCACCTGCCGAAGAAAAAAGCCGCACTTCTCAGATTTTTCTCGAGAAGAAAACCGAAGCTGATCATTCATGCGAAAAATTGTTTCAATTTCCCGTGTCGTAAAAATCTTGACCAGCCCAATGTCGAAAATCCGAGAAGCCCATAAACTCTTCATTGAAAAGTTGATTGTAAGTTGGAAGAAAGGAAGGTAGGAAGGAAGGAAGGAAGGAAGGAAGGAAGGGAGACACAAGATAGGGCGTCTGAGCCGACAATCGTTGCCCAATTAACTCCGGCGGAGGGTTTCGGTAACGGTAACAATAACTTCTGGCGAGTGGTACGGTGCGATGTGGAGGCGTGAGGGCGACGCGACAACGGTCTAATAGAAGAGAAAGAGAGAAGAGCTGAGAAGAGCAGTGGTGAGAGAGAGAGAGAGAGAGAGGGGGGGGAGAAGAGAAGGAGAGGGTGAGGAGTGAGAGTGAGAGTGAGAAGATGATAGAAAAGGGTGAGGGGGTAAGGAGGGAAGATACGACACGAGCGTGTCGCGGGTGTGGGCGGTGGTGGGGGTGTTGCTTGCTCAGTGGGGCGAGGAGCAGAAACACAGACGACACTTCATCAGCTCCAACGGCAGCCAGCATTGTCATTTGTCCCAGGATACACGCTCCTCTGCTCTCTACCCCATACATCGTTAGCCGTCCGGATTTCTCTTTCTCCTTCCCTTTTCCCTTTCCCTTTCCTATTTCTTCTCTCCAGATCGCATAATGTTGTACATCCCCCGACGCACGCTCTTTAGAATTTCGCCCCCTTTGTCTCAACCTTTAACATCCAACAACCATCCTCAGCTATGTTTCGAATACGGTGGTTGACCTCCAACTTCTCGCGAGAGACCCTTCAGTGTCGTTTTTATACTTTGGGGATGGAGTACATTGTCTCTTCGGTGATAACGATGCAGTGCCAGCTGCAGATTTGATGGTGATGATGCAACTGATGATGTGGGGATTTTGTGGCAGTAAAATGTGTATTTGGGATGCAGCAGTTGAAGAAAATACTGAGGACTTTGATCGAGGGATGAGAACTTTAAAAACTTAAGAATGATGATGATCGTCTGGAGAATAAGAAAGCATGAGACAATGTTTAAAATGAAGAAAAGGTAAAACCTAGCTTTCATGATTATGCATTAATTATAGGAAATTCATTCATAGTGAGGTGTTATAATATATGCCATTCATTGATGATGATGACCATAAAGATATTGATGATGATTAATAGTCACTGGTGTGGTTGATTTCTGCACCTTTCTGTGTAATATTAATGAAAAAAATTATTTTACCAGTATTAGCCAATGGTTGTTGATTATGTTGATACTAATGATGATAAGGATGATCACGACGATGATGGTTATCTGCTTTTAAAGATGCTCTTGATGATATTGGTGATGATTAATATACGTCACTGGCGTGATTGATTTCCATGAATTTCTGTGCAAGATAATGAAAAAACCATAATTTACTTGTATTAGAGAATGGATGTTAATTATTATGATGATAATGACGATGGTGATGTTGATGGGCTTTTCAAGATGTTCATGAATATATTGATGATGATTGATTGATACCACTGGCGTGATTGATGTCCATTAATTTCCGTGCAAGATAATGAAACAAATATTATTTACTTGTATTAGAAAATAGATGCTAATTATGATGATGAAAATGATGATGAAAAGATTCTTAAAGATGATTTGATATCGATTTCTGTGACATTCTGCGAAACATGAATGAAAAACACGATGTACTTGTATTAAAGAATGGGTGTTGACAATGATGATAACATTGATGATATCATAAAAAGAACTACTTCGAGGATTAAAATCGCCTTTCAACCAAATCAAGACAAGCATAATCAATAGTTCAACACGCCAGAAAACTGCAGACCTAACTTTCCGAATCTTAATTCTTAATATCGATCTCTCTGCACAGAGTTGCACAACTGACAACTTTAGCAAACCCGAGGCATCAGTGATGAATCCGCAACAGACGGACCGTATTTGCATCAAAATGGACTAGGATCCTTGCGGCAGGAGAGTTTCGGATAATTGCAATAATTGTCGCGGCAGCATTGTCCGGACATACAGGGACCTAACTGTATTCTTGGAGGAGACCGGCGCCCGACGTCCTTCCATGCGAAACAAGTGGTCGCTTGATTCTCGGCTGATTGTTCCATTCTGAGAGGAGCTACATCCCCGACATGTACACACATAAAGGTAGAGTGGGAAAAGACACATAGAGAGTTCGCACCTTCGTCGCACGATGCTTCCGCCCAAAGTGCCACCCACCCCCGTAGAGATATAGTCATCAGGCTAACCACTACCAGGAATCCTACGTGCGACCATACGCAACAGAGTCCGTCCGAGATAACATCCAGTAGCACCAGCATCCTTGGCTTCTCTTCAAACGCCCAATCTATTCCATGCCAATGGCGTAATTCTCAATTTCCAGGGTTTACATGATAGCTTCTTGTTTTTATATAACACGTTTATGTCATGTCTATATTTCTCATTCCTGATTCCTCTAATTAATTTTGTACATTATTCTTATGTTCTGTATACTCTACAGAAATCATGAATACCTTTTCCAACCTTCTTTTTCAAACCTATTGAGACATCACTTTTTGCCAACTTAATTTCCAAAATCCTTTTTCCAACCAACTTTTCCTACTTTTCCTACAACATTATTTTCTAAACTCTTATTGCCCACACCCTTTGCCAACCTGATGTCCTATACCCTCTTTCTGACCGCCTCTTCCAATCAACTTTTATTCCAAGCGCATATTATCCACAAGTTTTTTCCTATCCTATTTTTCAATCTCCTATATCAATACTTTCCTTCCCAAAATATTTTCTCCAGCCGATTTTTCACCCGTTTTCCAATCTTATTTTCTAAAACCTTTTTTCGGATCCATTTTTCAACAGCCTTTTACAAGCTCTCTTTCGACTTTCCTATTTGGTCATAATGAGAAATAAGACTAAAATTGTTTTAAATTTTTAAATTAAGAAAATTTAACTGTGGTTTTTCTGTGCATAGAATTTTTCAGAATTTGAAGAAATCTCAAGGAAAAAAAAATTCCTTGGAATTCGAGGGATTTGAAGGAATTTCAAAGATTTCAAGAGAGTCCATGCAATTTGATGGGATTTCAAGGATTTTAAACAGATTTCAAGAAATTTGATTGAATATATAAAAAATTTAAAGAATATCTAATGGATTCGAAATATTATATTAGATCTTCTGCAATTTCAAAGATGTTCACAAGATTGCTTGATATTTTTACGTATTTGACCAGATTTCTTGGTATTTCCGAGGTTTTTCGGAATTTACAAGATTTCAAGTGATATTTCCCTCAATTGCTGCATTTTAAGGTATTTCAGAGATTTTATACGTATTTTTAAAGTGTATGGTTTTTGGAGGAGTTTTAAGAGAATTCAGATAACATTAACAGATTTCAAGAATTTAATAGAAGTTTTGAACGGATTTCAAAGGATGACATGCAATTTTTACGAAATGAAGATATTGCAAGTGATTTGCTAGGCCTACCTCCACTGATGCGCCACACGTGGTGCGCAGTACTAAGGCCAGGAATATTTTCTTTTATAACTCGAGAACCACTCAACATTTTTTTATGTTTCTCGACTCCTTTTAAAGCTGAGATTTCAGGCGTTCTTTTTGGAAGAGTGGTTTTGAAAAATTTGTTTGAAAAATAGGGTAAGAAAGGGGGTTTTAAAAGTGAAGTAGTAAAGGGCATTAAAAAAGGTGATTGAAAATGGTGATTAGGAAATTAATTGGAAAATTGTCCGGAAAAAAGAGGTTGGAAAAAGGGAGACCAATACGAGTTTGAAAAAGGTAGTAGGAAAAGTGGTTGTAGTTTGGAAAAAGTTAGTTGAAAAAATGGGGTGAGAAAGAGAGTTTGGGAAATGAAGTTGAGAAAGTGGGTTGGGAACAGGAGTTGGGAGAAGGTGGTTCAAAAAAAAGTAGGAGGTGCAATTTGGAAAAAAGAGTAGGAAAGGGGGTAGAAAAATTTTTTTGGGGTAATAAGGTGTCGACAGAGATTTTGATGATGAGGTTGGAAAAGCGGGTTGAAAATTTGGGGTTGAACAAGTTGTTTGGAAAAGAGGGAAGGAAAAATTAGTCGGAAAATGGGGTCGATAAGGGGGTTTGGGTATGAAGTTTGCAAAGGGGGTTAGGAAAATTAGGTAGAAAAAAAGGGGAAGTGTAAAACGAGTTTGGAAAATAATGGATAAAAGAGGGTTGGAAAATTTGGTTCGGAAAGTTTTGTTGGAAAATTGGCTTGGGAGAAGTTGTTTGAAATAGTCGGTGGGAAAAAGGGGGATGATCAATACGAGTTTGAGAAATAAAGTAGGAAAAGTGGTAGAAAAAGTTGTTTGGAAAAGGAGGTGGTAATAGTGGTGGAAAACAGGTGGTTGAAAAAGTGGGTGGGAAGAAGTGGTAGGAAAAATGTTATTTATAAATGAAGATGGATAAAAATATAAATGAGGATGGATGAAAAAATCGAGTCCAAGCTCGCTCAAGTCTCCTGCTTACGCCACTGGACGTGCTAACAACCCCCGATGTTGGCGACTAACAACCCCCACGCGAAAACGAAACAATCACCGATTCCTTCATACGTGATTGCCCGTATTGTCTGCCTCGTGCAGCGAACAATAGACCTCGGCGATGCGATATCCCTCTCAAGATGTCGGTCCAGAGTCGACGAAGTTAGGTGTTACTGGGTCAGGGGAATGAGGAGAGGGGAAGGAAAAAGAAGAGAAGGTTACATCTTCACACTAACAATTATTTTCTCTGCCCAAGGTTATTCAATTAGCTGCATTAACTCTTATATTCCATATCTGAATAATTTCTATAAATCCCAAAACACGCTTTAATCTACTTCAGCGCCATTAAATCACTTTATGCACTAACAGTGCATAATTCTGCAGAAATCTCCATTCCCTCATATGAAGTATATATTTCAGAATGAATTTAATTCGTGTCATGTCAGGTGCTGTGGATCGTTAGGCTTAATACATATTACATACGCATAAAGGATATCGTGGTCAATTTTCGAATCGTTCCATATCCGGGCAATCCCTGTTCCAAATATGGAAATGCGTATGGCTAAGAGGCCACTTTGATTGAGCATATCTCAATGGACGTCAGATTCTTCGGTATCCGCAACTGTGTGCGCTGAATATAATGTGCGGTAGTTAGTAAACGCAGATGGTTTGAAGTCTCAGGAAGAGAAGAATCGATGATGCCACAGTAACAGTGATCTTGTGTATTTGTATGTAGGTAGAACGTAGAACGCGATGCAAGAAATCACAGACTGCTACCATTCCTGTATCCGAGCACGGTAGCTGAATACGGCCGGACAACTTGATTAATAGCCTTAATTAAGATATTTAATTGCTTTTTACTTTTATTCCTGATGTTGGGCTATAATGGCGGCGATGTCGCGACAGTCGAAGGTATTCTGTGCCGTGAGGCGCCTCGGGAGTTGCACTGAAGTACATACATACACACGTCATACCTATATAATGCCCTACGATAGCGAACCACTTATGTATGCCACCTGCTCACGCGATGACTCCTTTATAAAGCAGTTTACTCTTACTTGTATTAAGCTTAAAATTAGATGGAGACGCATGAATATCACCCAAAATCTATTTGCTCTAATATTTATACACCAGAATTATTGTTGGACCTTTTCTCCGTTTATCTGAATTAACATTTAGTCTAATTTTTATGTTCCCGATTATCCATTTTATCTAATTATCATGTACCCTAAATATTAATTTTTTTATCATTTCTGTTTTCCTGCATTATTATTTGACTCGCTTTCCACTTGAACCACATTCCACTGCTCCTAAGGTATATTTTCTCCGAATCATAGTTTAACCAAATTTACAAATTCTCGAACTGATTTCAAAGTCGATTTCAAACAATTTAAAGGTATTTTACGAATTTTCCAGTGATTCTGGGGAATGAAGTACTTTTAAGGGAATTTCAAGTAATTGTAAGTCATTCTAGGGAATTTAAAATGATTTTAAGAAATTTTAAAACATCAAAAAACTAGCAAGATTTCATAGAGGATTTAAAGCGACTTTAAAGCGATTTAAATATATTTCAAGTTA
>JAUESI010000026.1:3230107-3248084 GCA_032275145.1 Synergus laeviventris | reverse complement strand
TTGACAACATTTTCTGATGTTTTGGTCCCTCTTTATCATCAATGTTGGGACTTTCTAAATGATGATGATAAAATTAATTGTAACAGTTGAGTTTTCAAATTTTTTTCTCGACTGTCATTTAATTACAATTCAGGCAATTACACGCAAGAACAATCATCTGTTTTGTAAAAAGAGTAGAATTGAAAATACACAGACGGGTCGATTCGCTTCTGCGTAACGATTTAATAAATAATGAGGAGTTTGAACCACCCCTCATGCATTGAAAGAACGTCAAAGCCATCCATATTACATTCTAATGTGCTCGCAGAGAGAGCTCGAAAACAAATCGCATTAGTTCACTCTAATGGTGTAACTTTAACAATTTGCATAAGATTACAAGAAAATCTGTCACTGATGTCTGCGAGCAGCGAAATAAATACTTTCTTCATCGACGCAAATCACGCGTTTGTCTCCTTTGAAATGATCGAATTTCTCGAGGATATATTAATGCAAGCTCCTCCCGACAAATTACTGTCTACAAGAGTTTTATCTTTCTCCGTATTCCATCGACGTCATCTTCTCTCGAAGAACCTCAATTACTATTGAAATTTTTCTTAAAAAGTTTGATCTAAATACTTCAAGAAGTAAGGTAGGGGAGGTTTGACGTTGGTAAATTTTATTAAAAGAATTTTACTAAATTTATTGGGATTTTACATAAATTTAAGGGATTAGACAATATTTTGTGGAATTTTAAATAGGGTTAAGGGATTTTACGATATTTTATAGAATATATTAAGTAATTTTATGAATTCTCAAAAGATTTATGAAAATCCAATTCGATTTACGAAGAAAAAGATTTTAAAAGCGAAATTTCATTGGATTTTCAAGAATTTTTAAGTTTTTAAAGATATTTCATGGGATTTTAAGTAATTTTAAGGATTATCAAGAGACTTTATGTAATTTCAATTGATCGAAAATAATTTTAAGGAAATTGAAAAGGATTTTACTTTTTTTAAGATTTTCAGAAAGTTTAAGGAATTTATGAGTTTTCATGGGATTTTAAGTAATTTTAAGGAATATCGAGAGATTTTTGGTGATTTTAAATAATAATAAGGAATTTAAAAGAATTTTAAATAATTGATTGCGAATATAGCATTACCATTCATTGTAAACCTTAATTATTATTATTACTTAATTACAATAATTGGTAATCATGCGAATTGTGAGTGAAAGTTGCATAAAAGGATTAGCAGGTCACCACCGGTAAGCGAACTACTTTTAACTTAGGCTCATTCATTTAATTCTTTAAGGGTCCAAATTTAATTTAAACATAACATCTTATTGTAAAATTTTAATATTGTATTTTAATAAATAAATTTCCAAATTTCAATTAATATCTTTCAATTCATTGGCTTGTCCTCGTTCGTACTTTTACATTAAGTTATAAGGTAAAACGAGGGATTAGTTTTATTAGAAATAGAGTCTGTTGCCAGTTAGAATTATTAATAATATTTTACGTAGGATTTGCGAATGTCAAATTCCACTTACAATCAAAAATGTTTTAATTTTGCGAAATTTCATTGGATTTTTAAGAATTTTCAAGTATTTAACGATATTTCATAAGATTGAAATCCCTTTTAAGGGATTTCGAATAATGTTTCAGAATTGAAAAGGATTTTATGAAATGTGGAATTTTCATGAGATTTCATGGGATTTTAAGTAATTTTAAGGAATATCAATTCGTTTACAAAAGGGGTTGAAAAACTACTTTTTAAAGGGGGTTTTATGAGAGCAGATGAGAGTATTGTAAAAAATATGAGAAAGTATTGAAAATGGGGTGGGAAAGGAATTTTAGTTCAAGAAATTGTCAGTAGTGTGAAATTATAAAAAATTTAATTAAGCTGCCAAGAGGGGGATGTAAAAGTGAGAATAGATTTGAAGCGAATTAAAAAGGTAACGAAATAAAGTAACTGTAGGACATATAAGTCACCAGTGGAGGGGCAAAAGCCCAGCTGGTGGCTTGGGCGCGCTCTCCATGCGAAAAATCTAGGCCAAACCATCAAAATGTTCCTATAAGAACTCAGATCTCACAAATTCCTTAAAATGTGACCTTAACCTTGACAAAAGGACCTATGAGACCTCTAAATCGCCCCCGCCGTAAAGAATTAATTTCAATCGGTCTTCGAAACACAAATTGTCTTGAGACTCATACAATCTTCGTTTTTTTTTGTGTTTGAAAAGAATTATAAAAAATTGTGAATAATATTCAAGATTTTCGAGATATCTGAAGATAACTAAAAACTGTTTAAAACTATCTGAAGTTCCCTAAAATGTCTTGAAATACTTTATAATCCTTCCGAATCTATTTATACAAACTTCTTTCTTATCCCAAAAAATCTTTATAAATCTTTTTGTATTTCTCGAAATCGTTAAAAATCATTTGAAATGTTCCTTTTCATGCAATAAAAGGAAGTGTTTGATGTATTAAAATTAATTGATTGATATACATATACATATAACGCAAACAGAAGCGAATGGCTCGCTCTGCGATTTTTAACTTTATTCATTTCTTTTTTGTACCAATCAAAGCTTTTATGTCTCGATTCCATTGAGCAGGTGGGACGACAATAAATAATAATCTCAGACTCTCATTAATACAGATTGATTTCGTATAAAAATGATTAAAAGGAAAGAATCGACAAGAATGTGAATAAAATACATTTTTTTCATGAAGTAGATTAAACCTGTTTTTAATGCTTGGAATAATATGCGAGATGTAATGGAGAACGCTTAATTGCTAGAGATGAAGCTGAAGAGGTCTTTTATACTTTATCGACACGAGACTTTTTTAGTTTTTTCTGGCCCACCATTGGTGCATGCGCGCGACATTCTAAAAGCGAGTATGTATGCACAGAAAAGACGTGCGTGGCGAATTGATCGAACTCAGAGAGGATTAAGGATTTTGAGAATTTTTTGTGGCGATGATCATGATAATCTGAACGGCGATTTTCTTGTGTGGCACGCTTGTCGGATGTCAGGACCATAGATAATAGGGAGAGAGATCAGAGGCCAGTTGAACGCGATTCGATACATTCGACGTTCATGTCTAGCGGATCTTAACTTAAGGGATTAAATCCGAGCGGAAAGTGGTACTTTCTCAATTGTAATCGAATATTTTTAATTGCTGATAAAAGAAAGCTATAATGCTTATATGAAAGTTATAATAGCTGGTAAAAACAAACCACGATAAATATTTTCAGAGTGGCCACATGTCAGGGATGTTCGGGAAGTCTGCAAAATGTTAGTTAACAAAAAATTTTCATGGAAATTAGGAAAATGCCAGGGAAATACGAGTAGCTGTTAGAGAAAATATAGAAATTGATAAATTATTGTTAATAATAAACTAAAGTTTTATTTAACAGATTTTAGAAGATTTCGAAGGATTTCGAGGAATTATAAGGAATTTCCAGTCATCTTTTGAGGTTCTATAGGTTTCTAAATATTTCAAGAAATTACATATGATTTTAAATAATTTTAAAGGATTATCAAGTGGATTACAAAGGTGTTTAGAAAAAGACTTTTGAAAATGGATTGATGAGTTTGGGGTTTTGAAAAGGGGGTGAAAGAAAGAGTTTGGCAAAGGGGATGACAAAAAGGTGTGAAAAAGGTGTTTGGAAAAGGTGGTTAAAAATGATTTAAAAAAGTGTTTGGAAAAGGGGGTTGAAAAAAATGTATGGGAAAACGGGTTTTTAAGAGATTTAAAGAAGGGGTGATTCACCGACCTTACAATTGTAATTACCCAGCACATTAGAGTTTTGCATCTTTCAAATTGTCCTTCAATCCCTATCAATTTTCTTACTCTGTTCAATTCGTGAAAAAAGTAAGGAGTCTGAAATTATAAAAAATGTAATTAAGCTGCCAAGAGGGGGATGTAAAAGTGAGAATAGAGTTGAAGCGAATTAAAAAGGTAACGAAATAAAGTAACTGTAGGACATATAAGTCACCAGTGGAGGGGCAAAAGCCCAGCTGGTGGCTTGGGCGCGCTCTCTATGCAAAAAATTAAGACCAAACGATCAAAATGTTCCTTTTATAACTCAGATTTCACAAATTCATTAAAATGTATCTTTCACCTTGTCAAAAGGACATATGAGTCCCTTCACCGCAAAAAATTAATTTTAATTTAAGGATTCTTCGAGAGGTTGCAAAAAAACCTAAGGTGGAAAAAAGGAGTAGGGAAAGAGTTTAAGAAGAAATGTTTGGGAAACGGGGCGTGGAAAAGTTGTGTGGAAAAGGCGTGTGTTTTATAGAAAAAGATGAAAGAAAATTCGGGAATTTGGTGGCTTGATGCCTCTTTTAATATAAAGAATTTCTGAGGGAATAAGAATTGACTATCGTGGTAACTCTCGAACTACGTGGTGGCCCATTAAACTCGAGAACGCGGGAATATTAAACGGACGAGGATGATTCTTTTGCGGAATGACTTCAATAAGCCGTATCGCGTTCTCATTACGCTCGAAATCTGAGAAACTGATGGGCAATTACTGCGCCGGAGCAGGCATGGTCTCCTTCTCCTCAGGACAAAAGAATAATTGCTCGGGTTTCCGGACGTCGAACTGTTATCTTTCGATCAAAAGAATCACCGCCATATTCGTACAACTGACCATTATCTTTCTCCATCTCCGTATGCGTGCTAATGTCATTCACGAGGTGGGCGAAATTTATACGCGCACTTTCCACTCGAGTGTAAACGTCACAAATTAAAAGCCTTGTTTGAATTTTTCTCTTGTGGGCAATCTTCGAATTTTATGAAACATTTTTCAATCCTTAGACTTTTTTATTCGCAGTGGATATCTACAGAAATAATTATCAGACAAGCCAGGTGTACTTCAAGATAAAGAATTGATTTCATTTCGCTTATCACGTGTTTTCCTCTCATGGTTCAAACACAAACCGTTTTAAAAAGCATTTCAAGTTTATCATATCAATTATTTTCAAATTTTATGAGGAAAAATAGTATATTATGCAACAAGGTGGAGAAGAGGGACTTTTTTGACTCGTGCATGCTTTCAGTATGACTTTAAATCTATTTTTTCAGCGAGACCATAGATATATGTTAGAGAAGAGGTATCTACATGTTAGTGACGGTTAACTTCAAGCCATAAAGAGTGGTGTACCCTGCGTTATCACTCATGCTGACAAGGCTTGGTGTTAACGAGTGAATGAATTGCTATCGAGCCTGATAAAGTATCGTTTTACGACCTCTTACATCGAACCATCGCTGGTGTTGAAGGAAGTTTGCTTCTCAAGTGTTTAGATCCTAGTCCTTGTCTCTTTCTAAAACCTTAATACATTTTATTCCCACCATTAAATTTTTACCTTTTGAAAATATAATAAAAGTCGCAGGTGCTTTATGGACGAAATGAGTTACAATTTTGACTCTCAGTCAGTAGAATATTTTTATAGCTTTTGAGATCTTACTATCATTAAACCGGTTTCTTCTTCCCCCATTTTCCAAATCTTTCTATGCAACTTTTTCTACACTTTTCGCAACCTACTTTTCCATTTTACGTTTTTCCAAACCCCTTTTTTTTGAAACCTGTTTTCCAACTCTCTCTTCCTATCTCATGTTTTCACATCACTTTTCCAAACTCTTTTACTAAAGTTTTTTCCAAATCGTTCTTAACACCAGACTTCTTGAAAACAATTTTTTACCATTTTCCAACACCATTTTCTAACCTAATTTTTTCACAATATTTATGGAGGGTATTTATGGGACTTACATGCCCTTTTGTCAAGGTATAGGTCAAATTATAACGAGTTTGTGAGGATCTGAGTTGTTAGAAGAACATTTTTAACTCTTGAAATAGAGTTTTCATATGGAGAGCGCGCGCAAGCCACCAGCCGGGCTTTTGCGCCTCCAATGTTGACTTGTATATCCCACAGCGGCTTTATTTCGTTACCTTTTCAGTTGCACTGCCTACGTTTTTCACAAATTGAACAGAATAAGAAAATTGATAGGGATTAAAGGAAAATTTGAAAGATGCAAAACTCTATTGTGCTGGGTAATTACAATTGAAAGGTCGCTGAATCAACCCTTCTTTAAATCTCTTAAAAACGCGTTTACCCATACATTTTTTCCAAACACTTTTTTCAAATAATTTTTAACCACCTTTTCCAAACACCTTTTCCAATCCCCCTTCGAATTTATTTTCCAAATCCATTTGACAACCCCCTATTAAACATCCTTTTCCCAACCCCTTTTCCACACTCTTCTCTAACTGAATTTTCTGAAACACTTTTCTCAATCATTTAAGCAATCCCTATTTTTCAAAGTCTTTCCGATTCCCTCACTCAAACTAATTTTCCATCCCTTTTTGTCATCTCCTTTGCCAAACTCTTTCTTTCACCCCCTTTTCAAAACCCCAAACTTATCAATCCATTTTTATATAATTCTATAAATGATGATGTTTTCCGACCTTTTTTCTTTCCAATCCATTTGCAACCCCCCCCCCCCTATAAAACTCAATTTCACAACATCTTTTTGCACCCTTTTTTAACACCTTTTTCAAAAAAATGTTCTCAACCGCTTTTCCCGCGAATTTTGATAAAAACCCTTTTCTCTAAAAATCGCATTTAATTTTTAAAAACTCCCACACAATCTTTTAAATTCTCTTAAACCTCTTAAAATTTCTTAAAATTACTACACCTTGAAATTCTTAGAAAAAATTGTTGTTTCATTATAATTTAAAAAAAACTTACATTATAATCCATAAAAAAAACATCAAAATTTTACAATATTCATTAAAATCTCATAAAATAATTGACATTTTTTTATAATAGATACTTCAAAATCCTTGTAAATCTTCTAAAATCTGTAAAATAAACTATAAGTTATTTATACAAAAAATTTAGTACTATTGATGTTCTAAGAACAATGCATTGTGAAAAATTTAATTAGTAAGTAAAACTACTAAATAGATTAGTAATAGTAGAAAGTGGAGAAATGACTAATTCAATAGTCAAATGTAAGGAACTAATTCACTTAGTCAATTTTTTATTAATTAAGATTGAGTAAGCATCCAATTTCACAAATTTACCTCCCTTGTTCTCATTTAAATAATAATATCAGCTAACACCACTCGCTCTATTTGTATCCCTTGGAATATTGCCTGCCTTTGCATATAACATGAATGCAGTTCCATTTCGAATGGATGAAGCAAACAAAAAACACCACACAAGATTCAAATGTCATCAATCCATGCTAATAATTCTGACATTCTGTGGCTGTTGGATCATTAACTCAGCTACTGGAGCGTTTTCTAAGCTTAAAACGATTAGGTGATAAGTGGAATAAATCAATTACTCAAGAGTGTGGTCTGTGTTAGAGCTCTCGTTATCAGAGAACACCAAGATGGTGTTTCACTATGTTTGAGTCCAGTGGCTAGTTTGCAATTTGCATCAGCGTAACACGTGCAAGAGTCGAGAAAATGTACCAGAGACCAGTCAGAAGCTTGTCAGCCTTCGCAAGTATCCGAAGAATGATAAAAGTAGAGTTGGCATATGTATCGAAACACTGATTTCATAAGCCGGATTAAGTAGCTATCGGCTGCTTCATTATGCAATGCTGAGCTTCACTTTTCCATGCTAGCAGCTTTCCAGAGGAAATTAATAATCTCCATATTTATAAACTCGATTTTCTTTCCTGTTTTTATTGCGGAATGCGAAAAAGGAGATCACGGAATAAATTTATTACACTTTATGGTTTATTATGACTTGCAGCTTGTGGCTTCTTATAAGAAATATTTTCATCTTTGTTTCCTAGAAAAATTTCAATTAGAACTCGAGTTACAATAATTAATTTCTGGGGTTGACTTTATCTCACCCCTTTGATATTACTGTTGCGGAAAGATTGCCTTATATTTTCATTTGTTATAAATAACGAATATTTATAAATAACGGGGAATATTGTTTAAAGAAAAAATATGTGTTTTACTATTTTTAGATCATTTTTTAAATTTAAAGGGTAGTTTTTTGAAAAATCCTGAAACATGTCAACTTTAATATTCGATTTCATTAACGAAAATGCTTCTCTTAATTTTTTTTTTAGTTCACATCCTGATTTTTATGATGAAAATATTCATAACAAGTATAGTTTATTTTTAATGAAAATAAAGTTTGCAATTCCTTTGGCAGCCTTTGGTCAGAACTACATCAAATATCCAATATCCCTTGAAATTCCTTAAAACTACTTGAAATATGTTAAGATCCCGAGCAACGCCGTTCAATTTTTGCTAGTAAATAAATACAAATAAAATAGTTTTAGAAGACCTTAGTGTTGTGTTAAAGTTTTAATCAGTCGATAGAGTTTTTTCAAAGTTCTTTATTACTTGAATACACCAAGTTCTTATGAGAACTGTCTGGTTTGGTGTTTAGAACTCGACTAATGTCACAGGTCAGATACAAATTGAAGGAAGGCATAAAAATCTACAAAACTGAAGAAGGAGGCGAGATTCAGTATCCGAAAAGTGCAGGGTACACAATTCAAGATTTACAGATCCCCGGATTATCGCAATAAAGTCCCAATGCCTAGACCTAGATTTAGAATGTGACTAGGCTTATCGCACCAAAAGTACAAATTCAAGAATTCCAAACCTCGCCACACTGCCCGGGCAACCAGAGAACTATAAAATTGAAGAACCTGAGTAAGAAAACGATTTAGGGCATATGTTTCAAATTATTATTCAGTAAATCTCAAAACGTGGAATTCTTCAAAGTCTTTTCAAAATATCATGAATTCCTTTAAAATTTCACCAAATATTCTAATATATCTTAAAATTCTACGAAATCTTTTAAGATCCTCAAAATCACTCACTGTTCGTTAAAAGGTCTTGAAATTCCTATATAAACCTTTTAAAATTGGCCAGAATTCCACAAAAACATTAAAAATCACTTCAAATTCTATGAAATATTTAAATATTCATTCCTGGTACACTCACTAAATATTCCCATAGATTCTTTTAATATCCCAAGATATTCCTCGTATTCTTGATATGCTTGATATTCTTATATTCCCAAATATTCTTGATATTCCAAAATTTTTCAGCATATTCTGAAGTACTCTTGAATATTCGCAAATATTTTTAGATATTCGCCAATTTTATTCTCTTTCCGCTCTACAAGAAATATATAAACGATCGATATACCCTCGCTAAACATTTCAAACTCTACGAAATCTTTTAAAAATCATTCAATTATTTGAAATATCCCAATAAAATTCCCGGCAAAACTTTCAAAATGCTTCGTATTCCACAAATTATTCGCTATTCGTTAAAATCTCTTAAAATTCCTTGAAACTTTTTAAAATTTTTCAGAATTCCACTAAAACATAAAATATCGCTTAAAATTCCTCATTTAACAACACCCGTGTGGAAATTGCCCCGCTTAGTCATTTTTAAATGTTGGCCCTCTAGAGGCCGTACAAAGGCGCGCCTCTATAGTATGCCCCTCTAGGCCTTTTCTGGGGCTTCTAGTAAACCCTCGCTGGGGCCTACAATGGTTGGCCCTCTTGTTGTATTTAAAAATTTTAAAAGGCCACCCTACGTATTTGCCCCTTTAAAACACATACATTTGTCATAAAGAATTCTTCGTCCGATTCAAAAACCGATCATAATTAAATTGTATTTACTATCAGCTCTGCGTTCAGATGCGTGTGCGTATAAACGAGTGGAAAGCGGGGTAAAGACGGGTGAGAGGTAACTTAACCTATAAATAATTAGACTATAATTTTTAAAAATAAATTTGATTTGAATATAATAACCGTTTTTCATTAATTATAAAATATTTATCATGGCAGCAGAAGGGTAAACTTCTGTAGGACCTTCGTACACTCTTTACTGAGATTTTTGCAACATATTCCATGTTCTAGGTTAGCCGTGGGGTTTAGTTGTTAGAGATAAAGTTGCGTAAGATGCGTTGTAGGTAGATCGAATCCCAGCCACCGCAGAATTTCTTCCGATTTTTAAAGTATATATATAAATTATATAAATTATTATTATATAAATATATAAATAAATATATAAATAATTTTGTCAAATTTGGCAACACTGTCTTCTAAATTTTCGTTATTGAAATTTTAATTCACTCAATCAAGTAAAATTTCAAAAACTAATTTTTTCCATGTACGGCTTACAGGGGTCGTATATATGGACACTACAGAGGGGCCCTACCTTTGCCCCACACAGGGCCACTTTATTAGCCCTTTGTAGGGAGTCTACATAGGACCTTTGAAGGAGAGCATGTCCAAACTATGTTGGTCCTTCATAGTTTACCATAGTGAGGCCAACATAATAAGGGGGCAAACTACGTAGGGTTCCGCAGGTGCCAATTCAAAATTTTCACACGGGCAATTTAAAATCCCTCAGAATTTTTTTCAAATTTCATTTTCTTTAATATACCATGGAATATCTTGAAATCTCTTAAAATTCTACGATATCTTTCAAGATCTTAAAATCTGATGAAAACTTTTAAGATGTCTTGAAAATCCTTTCCATAACTCTTTTAAAGTCATTTTTAATAATCGCGTGAAATCATAATCCAATAATTGTAAAAAATAAAAAATAAAAGAAATTGGTCAGACCAGACGTCGGCAACTTGAACCTAATTTTGTCCGCTGTAGGAAATCACTATAATTTTCTTTAGAAGCGCTTTGCGGTGAAAGCTTGCGATAATATAGTAGCAAAACATCGAAGGTCAACGGTCGAGCACCTGTTCTCTAAAGTCCTGGGTCAAGATACGTCTAGGCTGTTGGGAGGACGTTAGCCTCATATCTTCACCTGTACATAATTCCTCCAGTTCCTCTCCGACCCCCTATCTACACATGGACGGTCAACTATGTACATTCGCATATATATAGTATACCACCTACGTACATCTCAGATGATCTTGTTCCCAACATGAACAAGCAAAACGGCACAACCGTCGTATAAATGCCTGCGGCATTAAATGTATGCGTGTAAATTCAGTTGTTTTTATTAATTCTTAAAAATTTCGAATAATTGTAAAGAATGTTAAAAGAATTCAACAAATTCAAAAATATCTCAACTTCGAAACATTTCTAGATATTTCTTGGGTTTTCAAAAGATCATTAATAATTTTGTAGAAATTTAAAGTGATTACACATGATGTTTCATGAAAATGTTTCAAGATATTAAAGTAATTCAATTGTGGTATAATAAGTATTTCAGTGATATCAAGAATTCATAAAGGATTCCAAGTGAATTTAAGGATTTTTAAAAGAATTTTAAAACAAATTCATAATAACTTGAAAATCTTTAGGTAATTTATGGTAAATATATTTCTCTTAGTATTTCTAGCGATTTAAAATTATATTAAAGAATTTGAAAGGATTTTAAAAGAATCGAAAAAAATTGAAGGACTGTAAGGAGGATTTAGAATTTTTTAAAGATATCAAGAATGCAAAAAACTTAAAGGATTTCAAACGATTTTGGGAAACTTGAATAGATTTTTAAAAAATTGATATTTCCAGGAATTTAAAGCGATTTCACGAGATTTCAAGTATGCAATTTTAATGAAGTTTTCAGAAAGATTCCGAAAATTCATCAAGTGTTTTAGAAAATAATATTAATTCAGAGAGTGGATTGTACAAGAGAGTTCTAGGCCGAGGGAGGCAAACAAATTACACTAGAATTTGGCAAAATAATCTCAATTTATTGTTCAAACATGGAAATAGTTATCATAATACGATCGCGGACAGACTGGATATAATATTAAATTGAATTGTTTATACAAGACTCGATATAAACTAAATTAGATATTTCTCACAAATAACGCATGAGTGGTAAATTTTAAATAAGTTAGATTGTTCGTTCTTTGCTTTAAGAATACTATAAATGAGATAATGTGGCCACATTCTGAGTTTTAAAAAATGTATCATATAATCCTTTATTTACATGAATAGTATAAATACTCAGAATGTTGTAATTCTATATTTATACTCACGATAGAGTTCAAAATTTAAGTTCAATTAAAGTCTACTACTATTTACACTTGGAAATGAGAAGATTAACAATTTATTGGTTTTTCAAAGTTTAATACATTTGTTGACATAAGCAAGGAAAACCAATTTCGTAATAAAATTGCAACTCTCTTGAAGCGATGACGCAACTATTAAAATCTCTTTACAATACGTGGCGATAAATTTAAGGAATATTTAGTAACTATAGTCCCATTTTTAAACGTGTTATGTCGTCTTTCTTAATAGTGATATGTCCTGAGAATGCTAACATACTCAAATCTCCCTAATAATCTCTTTTTTATTTCACCTTAGTGAAGTAATGATGAAATCTCGAACCAAGGAATGACGCAATCAAATCAATGGTTTTATACATAATCTTTATTGCGAGAGTTGATATAAAAAGAGGAACTGCTGGTTTCTGGTATCGCTCTGCAAAGAAGGTTCCAGATTATTATTTAGAATACACGAAGGTCGAATTCAGGAAAACAAGGGTACTTGCTTGAAGTGCTTGATTGTCAGAAGAATTTACGAAGACTGTCCTCGACAGCGTCAGATGACTCGGACTGGTTACTTGGTGTAGTGGATTACTGGATCCGTGGATTACGCGATTGACTATGACTTCGTAGTGCCCGACCGACTGCATGAGTCCGTGATTGCCCTTCTTTGTGACACCCTTGGTTATATGTTGATCTTCATTGACCCCCGTCAACCCGTTCCTCGCCTTAGTGAGTCCCCAGGTACTCCGTCTCTTGTCTCGTACCTCGCCTTGGTAGCACTCTAGCTGCTTCGTTTCTTGCCCTGTTCCTCACCTTGGTATATAGCACCATAGCTGCCATCAAAATCCTAATGAGTATACAGGTGACTATGGCTGTCTGTGCTCTCGAATAAACTGTGACCTCGATCTATTAGACGAAAATGGACTGATTCCGGGTTTCTAGGGATGGCCAAGTCGATTCCGATTCCTTCGAAGAATCGATTCCTTGGTGTCGATTCTTCGATTCTTCGATTCTTCGGAATCGATTCTTCATTTTAGGGAATCTACAGGAATCGATTCTTCCGTCGGAATCGACATCGATTCTGATCGGTAGGTCGTTTGCGGGCGAGGGCAGTGCGCGCGCCTGGCGGAATTCCTCTGAAGCTCGTGAGTCAGGGATCTTGGAGCGTGTGCGTCAAGGGTTCAGACGGGTTGTCTACGCACAGGCATAACGCATATCGTTGAAATATGTCGCACTATATCAATGTATTACTACTTAAATGTACTGAAATAATCGATTATTATTGTAATGTTATTGATATACTATATATATATATATATATATATTGATTTTGAATTTTTTTATAGTTTTTATTTTTCGTTGTCATCACCTGCTTTCTAATAAACAAATGTGCCTCTGGTAAGAATTTAACGAGATTTTGTTATTAATTATGAAAATTGTAATTTGGGTTTAAATTTAATGTCCGCCATTTTGTAAATTTTGAAGAAAAAAAAAATTCGTTTGAATATATCTTTTCAGCACAGAGCCAAATGATTCCGATGAAATCTAAAAGATTAACCTACATTTGAAATGGGGTAGATGTTAGTATTAACCAATTTTTCAAATTTCGCGGAGATAATGTTTTTGATCATTCCAACAAAATAGGATTTTAAGACCAAGGATATTCGAAAAAAAAAATCCACCAAGGGCAACTATAAGTAGCACCCTAGTACATACCTAAAGCAAATAGAAGCTATTATTTCTGCTAGTTTTTAAGAGGCTTAAAGATTCTTTTTACTAAAATTGGGAAACTGATCAATTGTTTATCTAACATAAAAGGTGTGTCTCAGTGGAGAGAAATGGACCGGAATATATCATTAGAGTCTCGTAGGGAATGACCATTTCCAATTTGTTGAAGCTGAGGTCAATTTGTCAATAAAGCTTAGTGCCACTCGATAATACACAGTGTTTGTCAATGTTTGTCAATTAGTCGTCTGCTATGGGACGTCCTGACATTTGCGATAGTTACACACGTTTCGAGAACCCACTGTTGACGTAAAGTGCATTTGTTAATAATGATATAAATTAATACTAAGAAAAATCTTTTTTTCAAAATTAGATAATCATCCTACTTTTGAGGTATTGAGACTACCTAAAAGTTTAAAAAACCAATTTAAAATAATTTCTTGCTTTGATTTGGACTAATTTTTTATAAAGTTTAATGATTTTAAAGAATTTAAAAGTTTCTAAGGATTTTAAGGAATTTGAAAAGAATTCAACGAATTCAAAAAAAGATCAAGAAATTAAAAATAATTTCACAAAATTTTTGAGATACAGCTCCAAAAGTTTCATGTGATTCTAAGCAATAATTTTTTGGATTTTGAGGGAATTCAAAAGAATTGAAAAGACTTTCAGGATTTTCCATCAATTTCACCAAATTTCCAGACATTTTGACTGATTGAAAAGAATTTTAATATGATAATTTCAAAAAAACTTTAATGATTTCAAGGAATTTAAAGAGGTCACAAATGATTTTTAAAAAAAATTTTGGAATACAGTTCCAAAGATTTTAAGAGTTCAAGGTTGCTTAACAATTTTAAAGTTATTTTAATAAATTTTAAGTAATTTTAAAGAATTTCAGGGGATTTTGAGAGATTTCAAGTGTCAGTAAAGAATTTCAATGGATTTCTAACGAATTTAAGACAGTTGAAGGATTTTCAAGAGATTTCAGAACATTTTAAGTGATTTTAAGAAATTGCAAGGAATGTATTCTAATGTGAAGAAAATCAAATAAAATTTCTCGAATGAAATCTTATGAAATCTCTGCAAAAAACTTTTGATAACTCTCTTTCAGTCTAAAATCAACAATATTATCTTAGCATCCTTTGAAATATTTTTTCATCCTTTAAAGTATTTTCTGGTATTTTTATCTCTTGAAATCCTTTTATAATTTTTTAAATCTTATGAAATATCTTAAAATCCCGTTTAAATTTTGATGATAAATAAATAAAAATTCTGAGTCTTAAGAACTTATGAAAACCCTATTTTTATATTTTTATTTCTGAACTCGCCGAATAAGGGGTGAAAACCACTCCGAAAGTTTTCTCATAAAACTGATTTTCAAATATATCTCGGATGTTTAAAAGAGTTCAAAACAATCTAAGGATTTTCAAGAGTTTTCACAAGATTTCAAGGGGTGTTTAAAAAAGTTTCAAAAACAAGTGATTTAAAAAATGTTGAAGTTTATTAAATATTTTAAAGCATTTCAAGAGGTTTCAAGTTTGTTTCAGAGATTTAAAAAATTTCGATATGTTTCATTTAGCTTATAAATGGATCTTACTAACAATTTTTTTCTTGAATAATAATTAGTAATAGAGTTTTACATTTTTTAGTAAAACCCGAAGTGAATTAAACGATTTTCAGCAAATTGGTCTCTGCAATCCCTTAACATATCTGGGGGAAATCAATTTTGAACCAATTAATTTTCTCATTTAGTTGATGGATCGATGGAACGATATCTTATATGGAAGCAATTAATTATGGATACGTCAAGGTATATTTGATTCTACTGAATTAAATTTAAGATCATAATTAATTGTGAACTATCTTCTTGAAAAAAATATATTAATGATACTAACTTCGATAGAGATGCATTGTATTATTTCCCATCGGACTAAATATTAGTGATATTCCGAAGAATTTTAAGAGGTTTCTAGAAATTGTAAAGGAATTCATGAAATTTTATGAAATTTTAAGGATTTTAAAGTGTTTCGGGGAAATTTATTGTGGGATTTCAAAATATTTTTAATACTTCTAAAAGATTTCGTAGAATTTAGAAGAATTTCGAAGGTAATCGTAAAATTTTAAGGGCTTTCCATTTAGATGATGACCCCTTGAACGCCCAAACCTAGATTTAAAAATTTCGAAAGATTTAAATAATTCTTATTAAATTCATAATAAATGATTACAAATGCTATAAAATTCTATGCTTTAAAATTTCACAAAATCTTTTAAAAACGAGAAAAATCTCTTAAAATCACTTAAAAATCATCAAAATCCCCCACTAAATTTCATAATCGTTACTGAATCTCTAAACTTTGGAAATTCCTTATCCCACAAAACCCTCGCGATTCCTGTAAATTTCATTGGCACGAAATAAATTAAATTATGGCTATTTCGAGAGTGCGGCCGATAATCTTTATTCGGAAGCTGCACACACGCGATTGCACGGAGCCAATTTGTAGACCCGCGTGCTTCAAGGTTCGGACGTGTGCACCACGATTGGAACACATACCGTGCACCATAACCGATTTTGTACCAACACTTGCAGCAAATATTCAGAGACGTGAGTAGATGCACAATACATCTTTGGAGAGACTCGTTGTAGTCTTGGAGTTCACGCATGCGTTATATTCTCAATATCCCATATATTCATGTACAAGACATACCTTCCATTTTAAATATACCATCGTGTAATTCGCAATAAATAACGTATAAATGCAATGTATTTTTTGTGGTACCAGCTCGTATGGTATCGCATTATTCCCTCACCCACACAGTCTCAATTTACTGTGGGAAAGTGTCATGCTGTGTCACACGTCTTTTTTCATTATTAAAAGTGAACAGAAAAATATTGAGAATGATAAATTGCTGCTGCTCAATATTTATTGGTTCGTAATCTGGATTTAATTATTCTCAAGGTCAATTTCAGTACTGATGGTCATTTGGTTTACTTACAATAACGAGGAACTGACTACTCGCATATTTCAGGGTAAACCAGACTTCACGATTTCAGAAGATTTTTGACCAAAAATACATTAAGAGTCGTCCTCAAATGAGGCCCAAATTACATGTCCCGAAATGTACAAACGAAAGCCAGGCTTAAATAGCAATACAAGTGCAAAAATGTAGAGATTAAAAAAAAGGGCTAAAAAATATAAGCCCAGTAATACAGTAAAAATAAAAATATAAAATTTTTTAAACATGTAAGGCCCAAAGTACAGTGAAGTGAAGGAAAAAAGTACAGGTTTTCAAAAGGTAGAGCATCAATAAAAGGTCCAAAAGTATAGGTCCAATAATATTGGTAAAAAATTAGACTAAAAATACAAGGCACAGAGTGCAGAAACAAATTAAGACCCAAAATGATAAAACTCAAAATGATGAAAGAAAAATAAGGTCTAAAATACATGAACTAGAATACACAATGCCAAAATAATTAACGTTCAAAAATACAAGACCCAAAATTCAAAAACCCAAATATGGCCAAAAGTATATATGCGTGTATCAAAATACGCAAGCAAGGATTAAATAGAAATATAAGTGCAAAAATGTAGAGATCCAAAAAAAGGACCTAAAAATGTAGAGTCTCAAAAAAGGTTAAAAAATAAAGACCCAATAATATCTTATAGAAGCAAATACTATAGACCCAAAATTTAGGATTCCAACATAATGCCGAAAATAACTGCCAAGTATACAGAACCTGAAAATACGGCCCGAATTATAACAGTAATTAAATATACATATAAGGAACAAAACTATAAATGTAAATACCAAAAAAATACAAGTTAAAAGTGTAATAAAGTCCAAAAATTGTCCCGAAAACATAAGCCTATACAATACCATATTATACTTAAAAATCAGACCAAAAATCCAATAGGTAAAATGAGGCCCAAAATGCATGTATCAAAGGATATTTATGGAAATCAGTAAATTTCAAGATTTTAAGTTAAGCAGTTGAAAAAAATTAGGAAAGATTTTTATATTTTTAAATTACTAGAAACTCTTGATATTTTCCTTTTAATTATTTTTGAATTTATTCAAATCACTCGAAATCGTTTTAAATTCGTTAAAATCGCTTAAAATATCCTGCAATTCACCCAATTGTCTTGAGATCTTTAAAACCTCTTGAAAATTTTGAAACTATTCAAAATTTTTTTTGGAAATTCCTTAAAATCATTTTCCTGAAAAATTTCTTTAAATCAATTAAAAT
>JAUESI010000026.1:3194380-3217364 GCA_032275145.1 Synergus laeviventris | reverse complement strand
TCGTAGCTGAACGAGAAAATTTTTAATATTTCGAAGAAAAGGCGATGGAATTAAGCGTGTCGAAGCAGTATACAAAAAACATGAAAAGAAAACAAACGAAAAGGAAAGAACATTATGACGAAACACCTGATGCAAAAAATATTAGATAAACGGCAAGAGGCCTACAACAGGTTCAATGAAAACTTTCCATTTCTGACCAAATGAGTGAATTTTCATCATCAAACCTTACGGAAAAAGCTCTTTTCTTAAAAGAAATTTATCCTAATGATTTAGAGACTGACTTAGTTCAAGAATGCTTACATTTTCAATCCCACCTTTCTTCTGAATGAATTTTGGTAAAGCCAGATTCTGGATCATCGAAAAGTCTATCTTCGTTCCTGCGAAAACAGAATTTGCAAAACGTTTATCCAAACTTGGACATAGCAATTGGCGTGTCTCTATGTACACCTGCTACAAATTGTTCCGGTGAGAGAAGCTTTTCTTGCTTCAAACGAGTGAAAAATCATCTAAGATCTACTTTAAGCCAAGAAAAGCTAAACGTCCTATCGCTTTTGTGCATAGAATCAGAACTAATGAACAAGATTTCATACGACGATATAATTGATAATTTTGCAAATAGAAAATCGCGCAAAAAGTTATTGTAAAATTTTCATAAACTAATTGAATTTCATAGTCATAGTCATAGTCATAGTTATCAATTTCATTGTTACCAGATAATTCCATGTATTGTTTTAAACAATAAATAAACCTAAAAATTATTTCTTCTGCAATTTTAACTAAATCTTTGGGTTGTAAAAATAATGCAGAAATTGTGACACAACGATCCCCTTTTTCACAATCATATTAACATATTGATTACGGGAAATTTTAATTTTACGGGTATCGAATTGTAATGGTCGGTAGGGGCGGCAAAATTTGAATAGCCTACTGGCGGCAAATGTGCAAATCTCCCACTGCCTTCTGAAGAGACTTAAGTGTGGATTTTCTTATCGGACATGTTCAGAGACTAAGACGGTACTTGGGTCCAGCATATCCCAGCGTGTAGTAAACTATGCGAAATATGTAAAAGGGGGGATCCCCCTCGTGCAATGTCAGGTTGCACACGAGATAGCCTCGTTCAAACGTGTATCGCGTCATCTCGTCTATGTGTCAGCGATACGAACATGAATGGCGACCACATCCTGAAGATCATACGCGTTTACTCCACTCAAGCATCCTTAAAACGGAATCTTTGTTGTGATTATATACACAGCAAGAAACACCACTCCTTGATCACATGATCTTATCTCTCTGTTATTCAAGTTATTAACATTTTAATAATTTCCCTGTGGCATCTTGAAAACGCTTTTAAGAGTCGATTTTTAGTATTCTTTTACAAATTCTAGGTGGAGCGGTAATATGCAGACTTTTCTGTTTCTTTGTCTGGATGGAAAAAGACATTAGAGGACGTCTGAATGTAATGGACTTGAAATCAGAATCATTATTTTTAATCGAGAGGTCGACAACTCGTGAAATCTCCTGAATTCTCCTGAAATATCTGAAGTCTTTGAAGTCACGTAAATTCCCTTGAAATTATTTGAAGTTATATGAATTCATTTGCAATTTCTTGAATTATTCTAAGGTCACTTAAAATTTCTTGAAATAATTGAATTCTCCTCAAATTTCTGAAGTGACTTGAAGTTCCTTGAAGTCACATGAATTCATTAGAATTTTTTAGAAATCCCATGAAGTCAGTGATTTCAATTCAATATGAAGTCACAAGAAATCACATGAATTCACTTGAAGGCACACGAATGCATTTGAATTTTCTTGAAATCTTTTAAAGTCGTTGAAATATCCTGAAATATCTTGAAGTCAGAAATAGGTGAACACTGTATACACCCGCTTGGTCGAGTTGTCAACCCCTCGGTTTTAATTATTTAAACACTTTTATCCGTTTTTATTAGTAGTCTACAAAGTCATTTTACAGTAGTGTAAATGTGATTGATGCTTTTATATATTGGGTGACAAATGCGACTCTAGTATTTTTTAAATGAATTTATTATATATTTTTCGATAACTGAACAGTTTGAACTGAGGTTTTGACGTAAGAAAATTGACTGATGCAAAGGCGAATATTTTTTCAATGAACTCTACGTACATAATACATGGATCCCCGGGACGACCGATGGTATAAGAACTTCGTAATCTAATTTACGTCAGACCAGTTCTTCGAATACGTACCTGATCCTGGGCGAATGACAGGACGTTCGACATCACTAATCGCACTGTCAACTAATTAATAATGTCAGGAGCATTGAAGCATTTCCCGCTTAACATAAGATATAGCAGATATACGACGATGGGTTCAATGCTCAGTAGAACCGATGGAATCTTTTTGTAGCTCTTGAGAATGAAGCGCGCATGAAGAGAGAAAAATAAACCGAAAGGTGCATGGAAACAAAAAATGTTAAAACTCTCATCGATTTCTGGTTGTAATTCCTTTTTCTAAGCCACTTTTCTAATCTATTTTTCCAAATCTATTTTTCTCACATTACTTCATTTCCAAATTCCACTTCTTCAAATTCCTTTCTCAAACCTCGTTTTGTAATCCACTTTACCCATCTTTTTTCAAAACCACTGTTTCTATTTCTTTTTTCGAATCCTTTTTTCCAACCCTCCTTTCCAAACCCTTTATCTAAACTCTTTTCCTAATCTTTTCTAAAAAACATTTTTCTAAAACCCTTTTCTCATGCAATTCCTCCCTTACCCCCTCATTGTGCTAGGAGGGCGTAGGAGGGGGCATATGCAATAGTTGACAAAAAGGGGAATTGAGAGGGGGCTGGGGGTTGGGAAGGGGTTATAGTTATTGAGAGCTAAAGGGTAGGGGGGCGAGAGGGGGCACGCATAACGTAAGATAAGAGTGGGAGTGAGAAAGTTATAGAGAAATGAGACAGAGAGAATAAAATGTAATTTGCAGGGAAATTCTTGAACACTAAGGGAAATAGAGTGAGTTGAGATTTTTTACCTCAAGAAAAATGGTTCGCCTTCCTTTATTCCAGATTAAACGGTCCGTCAAAGTCTTCCATTACCATTTCGTTTCACGCTAACCATTTATTTATGCCCGACCTCCTAGTTATTTACAGCCGTCAATTAATTCTCGCTGAATAATGAGTGTATAGTATCGCGCGGTATACATTAGTGAATTGCCATTCTTACTGTAGGTCCTACCCCCTCCGAGACACCGCTTCAAGACATTTGCACGCTTTTTTTCATTCGAATCCCATTTCTTACAAGTATATAACTTTGAACCAATTCGTTAGTCTGACACCGATAAATATAAGAAATCTTCTCTGAAGTCACTTAAGGGTACAGTAGGTTTTAATTCTAATTTCGAAATTCTAATTATTTAAAAATCCGGTACAAGAAACGAAAAGTTATAATTTGCTATCTCTTTTTCCAAACTCTTTATTCAACCCTCTTTGTAAAGGTTCCTAAACTTTTATTCATTGACCTATTTTTTTAATTCTCTTTTTCAATCTCTTTTTCCGAATCTTTTTTTCTCACCCTTTTTCCAAACACCTTTTCCAAAATCTTTTTTCAAATCCTTGTTCAACCCCATTTTCCAAACTATTTTTCTAAATTTCTTTTCAAATCTCTTTTTCGGCACCACTTTCCTAATATTTTTCTAAAAAGTTTTTCCTAACCCTCTTTTCTAAACTCTTCTTCTAAATCCTTTGAAACCCCTTTTTCAAAACTCTTTTTCTGAACCTCTTTTATAGAATCTATTTTTCCAAACAACTTTCCCAATCTCTTTTTCCAAACCCTTTTTTCCTAAAACCTTTTGCCAACCCCTTTGTGAAAATTCTTTCTCGGAATCTCTTTTCCATATCCTTTTTTCCAACTCTCTTTTCCAAACACCTTTTCTAAATTCTTTTTCCAAATCCTTGTTCAACCATCTTTTCTAAACTCTTTTTCGAAACCTCTTTTTAAATAACTTTTTCAGTACCACTTTCCTAATATTTTTCCAAAAAGTTTTTTTGAACCCTCTTTTCTCAACACATCATCGAAAAATTTGTACCAACCCCTCATTCAACCCCCTTTTCCAAACCCTTTCTCTAAACTTCTTTTCAAATCTCCTTTGCCAACGCTGTTTTCCAAACACCTTTTACAAGTCCTTGAATCCGATAATCATAAAAAATGTATTCTGAACTGACTTAAAGGTGTTGGTTTTAAATTTTAATCTCGAAATTCCAATACTTTAAAAATCCTCTAAAAGAAACGAAAAGCCATAATTCGCGAAGTTGTCCTTGAAGGGACTCTTTCCTCCTTCGCTACCTTCTCGAGGTCCTAAGATAACGAATGCAATACAGTTTTTGTTCTAGAAATTACGGTGTATGCGTGTCTGTGCTTGATTGCTAAGTCCCGCTCGCGCATGTGCAATACGCACGTCTTTACTTACACCTGCATACACGAAAACGTGTGTTCTCGGCTTACGCGGTGCTTTTCTCGAAAAGAATCAAGGTGCCCATGCCAGTCGAGTGCTCCATGTCTTCTATGCGTGCTTCGTTTGTATTCGTTTGAATTTGCGGCGTGTGCGTATCGGTGCGTGAGCTAGTTGGTTGGAGAGGGGGCGAAGGAACGAGGGGCAGGGGACACGGAGTAAGCTCTAATTGCATTCAATAAAGCAAATAATAGCAAGCTCATTAGAGCAGAAAGAGGAGCTGGCGAGTTGACCGCGTATACCGCTCGTATGCCAACCTGCCTACGCTCCCTACGAAGGAGAAGAAAAAAGGAGAAAAAAAAACGATTAAAGAAAAAAAAAGATATAAAGCTGAGAGAAGAAGCCTAAGAAACCAGGAGTCCCGCCGCGAATCCTACAGTGGCGTAATCGAAAGAGGGGGGAGAATTTTTTGCAATTTATACATTTTAATTTAAATTATTGAGATCTTGGATATTTTTATACTTTAATACTTATTCTGATGTTAATTCATGAAATTATTTGTTTTAGAGGTAATTAATAGATATTGGTGCTTGGTTCGAAGAACCTATTATCCAAAAACTGCAAAAAAGTGGGAGAAAAAAATTATCTGGACCGGGAATCGAACCAAGGCTGATGACAAATGTTATTCTGAATTACTCGAAAAGAACAAAAAGCATCAGATTTTTAGAGCTCATTTTTTATATGGAATTTTTATAAAATGACACATGTGACACCTTTTGAATTCGTTGGATTTATTAAGAATATTTTCAATTTGGGTTTCAGCTTGAATTCTATGAAATTCAATTCAATTCAATTCAATTAAAATTCTTATATAGTTAGCTTGAAATCACTTAAATTATTTTGAATTCAATAAAATCGAGTTGAATCCATTAGAATTACTTTTTCACTTTTAACTCTTTTAAAGTTTTACAAATTCAGCTGAAAATCACATTCAATCTTTAGAAATCTTTAGAGCTTGTTTACATTCTTTTAACATTTTTTAACACCGATTTAATGTTCATTTCATTATTGCTAACAAAATTTTAATTTTCGGAATCATACAAGTATTTAAATATTGTATTATACGTATACATATAGTATACAAGTGACTAATGCTCCTGAACCATTTATTAAGTACAGAGATAAGTTACAATAGGTTATCACTGCCAAGTTAAGAACTCTTCATATTTCTCTCTCAAGTAATGTTCCCTTTCTCAGAAAAAGTTAGTTTCTTGTGAGCATCTGAATGATTAAAATATGTGTAGAACACAGTGAGAGAATTGTATATATTTACTCAAAGTACGTAAACTAAAAACTAGAAGAGAAATGGTGTGTTCCGTAATTACGTCACTATTATTTTTCTGTAAGTAATTTCGCCTCTTATATTTTTTCTTATGCTACTTTCCTGCTTTTCCCAAAATATTTATAATAAAATATATTTAATTCGTCTACCATATCAAAATATATGATAATAAAAAATATATAAATAAAAACAATAATACATTAACTAATAATAATAATTTTTGATAGGTGTATTGAGTGGAATCTCAACTTCAATGATCGATCCTATAGTGCCATTGAATCAAACTAAACAGAGTGATGTTTATAATTTAAAATTAATTTACAGTTAAGTCAGTTTATCAATTTTTTAATACGTTTTCATACTTTTCATAATTTTAAGCTGTTTTCTATTTATAAGATTCTTTCACTGTTCTTTCCATATTCATACAGTCACATATAAATGATATATATATATATATATATAATATATTTTTTTGTAACTATTATGAATATGATATAAATCAAGAATTTATAAATTTAATTAATATGCAAACATTGTCACTCATTGCAAACAATTCACAAAATTTCGAAACAAATTTTGAATTAATTATATCTATCCACTTAATTTTAAACTAAAATAATTAACAAATATTTCAAACAGGAAATCTGAAGCACGTTTCCTCTGCAAGGTACTCTCCAATTAGATACAAGTATCCAAAAATTTTAGGTATGGATAACAAACACATTGATCAATATTCAAACCATTTCTTTTTTTTTGAAAATATAGTGCAATATATCCTTATATGTATTAACCGTAACCAAAAACATTAGTCCATTTCCAGACCCGTTCTATGTTTTTGAAAAGATAGTACAATAAATCCCTAAATTTACTAACCTAGCTGAAAATTTATGATTTTACTGACTATACTAATCTATTAAAAACATTGATCGATATTCCCTAATTATACTATCGTACCTAAAAACATTCATTCATATCCGTACCCTCTACGTTTTTGATAATAGAGTACTATACATCCCTAAATATACTGCTATAATTAAATTCATCCATATACATGCTCCTTTTATTTTTTTACAAAATAATAAAATTTATCCACAAATATATTACCCTGGCTGAAAAAATAGTATAAGTTTTTTCTAAATATACTAACATATTCAGAAAAATTGATCCATATCTAGACCCTCTCTATGGTTCTTGAAAAGATAAATAAATAAATATACTACCCCAAACATAAATATACTACCATTTCCAAAATTATAGATCCATATGCAGACCATGACCAAAAACATTGCTCCATATCCAGACTCTCTCTATGTGTTTGAAAAGATAGTACAATTTATCCATATTCTTTGTTCATTGCTCCCTCCATAGTAATTTTTTAAAAATAGAAAAGGTAAATAAGTATGTTATTGATTAAATTCATAATGAACTACTGACCCTATTTTAATGATTCACAGAGCTTCTGAGAAACACAGCTGATTATTATGAAAAGGAAGCAAACACCACATCCCAAAATGTTAAAATGTTTCTCAACACAACATTAGACTCTGTGACAGAAAAGTGTTCAAATTTAATTGATCCCATTGCATGGGAGCATGTTGGTAGAAATTACACGATCTATAGTGGAGCAGTCAAAAAACTTGAGGAATTTTTAATCACACCGTTGCATAAAAATTACACACATATGGATGGTATCAAGCTCGCCATGAACTTGATGCTCAAATTAGCAAACTTTATTAATTCCTTAGAAAACTGTTTCGCCGATCAAGACCGATTGAATGAGGAAGACGTAATGAGAGTGATGTTTTTGATTTTACGTGAAATTTCCAAAAACATAGTTTTAGGTAACTTATCTAAATATTCATACATATATTAATACATAGTTCATATTTTAAAAATTGAATTGATTTTTAATTAGGACTTATTTTTTACAAATCTTAAAATATTAAAATATTAAATGTTGTTTCTAATTTGCATTGTTTTCCTAAATTGGATCTAGCTGGTAAAATAAACATCGATGAAGAAAACCTGGAAAATCCAAATTCTGGTTACTGTTCCAAAGTTTTCTTTCCAGTGAGAAAAAGTAGTTTATTGCTCGATGCATTGATGGTCGATATACATTTACCCTTTGAATCTTGCTAGTAAGTAAAAACATACAAAACACACAATTCTTTTTTGAAAAAAGGGGTATTAATTTTTGTATAATGAAAAACATTTTAAATTTTGTTTTCAATCTAAAAAAATATATTTCCAGTGAACATGAAGGTTTTGAAAACTGTGCCACCGATCTCTTGAAAAACTGCGGACCAGAATTGGCAACAATTTTAAAAAGCGCATGGTGTCCGCCTAGCTCAGATGGATGCAAGAATTTTCAGTAGAATGGTTTTTATAAATGTGTTAGTTTTATTTTAAGTTTAATTAAAATATAAGCTCTAAAACATCTGAAATGTTCTGGCATTAAATTAATGTTTTTGGAAAAGATCAAATATTTTTCTAAATATATTGGACTAATAAAAATATTAATAATATTTTAACACTCCCCTATATTTTTTTTTGTTTTTTGAAAATATAGTATTATACAATGTATACCTTTGTATACCACCTTAATCAAAAACATTGATTCATATCCAGACCATCTCTATGTTTTTTAAAAAATAGTACAATTGATATTAAGATAATATTATAATATTAATATATTCGAATAATATTTTAATACTAGCTGAAAACATAGTATAAAATGCTTAATAATATATTATCGAATAAAAAAATAATAATCCATATTTAGACCCTCATTATCTTCTTAAAAAAAAAATAGTAACTAAGTATTCCTAAATATATTCTCCTAGTTAAAAACATTGCTCTAACCAAAACATTGATACTTAAAGAGATCCCCTCCAACTATGTTTTTGGGAAGAATAATAGGTATAATACTTTTTTAAATACACTACCCTAAGCTAAAAAATGTACTCGTATCGACACGCCTAATATTTTTAGAAAATATTGTATAGTATTGTAATAAATGTATTAGCTTAATTAGGATTGTTACATCAGAGAAGTGATAGTTCAATTTATCCTCAAATATAATTCTAGCTGAGGAGATAGTATAATTTTTTTTTCACTAGATGTAATAACCTATGCAAACACATTAATCCATATTCAAAGCCTTCCTACGTTTTTAGTACAGATAGTACAATGTATCCCTGTACCATATATATATATAATATATAATATAATAATATTATATAGATATTATATATTATATATTATATATATATATATTATATACCACCAAAATCGAAAACATTTTCGATGCTATTTGGTATAATTTATTTTTAAATTTACTACCCTGGTCGGAAAAATAGTATAAATTTCTTATATTAATAAAACTATTAAAATTCCTTAAAATTCTACGTCAACCTTTAAAGGCCCTTAAAACTCCATGAAATTCGCCATAGTTTTTAAAATTGCTCAAAGTCTGTTAGAATTCTTTAAAATCTTATAAGATTTTATGAAAACACTTAATATTTTATAACATACTGTTAAATAACGTAAAATTCATCAAAATCTCTAAAATTCCTAGAAATCTCTTGAAATTGCTTAAAATTATACATCTATGGATAAATTTTACAGTCTTTTACAAACGTACAGAGGGTCTGGATATGGATAAACGTTTTTGGCTATTGTAGTATATTTAGGGATATATCTTATTATCTTTTCAAAAACTATGGAGGGTTGGAACATAGATTAATGTTTTTGAATAGGTTAGTATATTTAGTAAAAACGTATACTGTATTTTTAGCCAGAGTAGTATATTTGTGGAAAAATTTTACTCTCTTTTAAAAACATAGAGGGTGCTTCATGGATATTATCTTTACAAAAAACATAGAGATGGTCTTAATATTTTTAGAAATGGTAGTACATATATATATATATATTCGAGGGTTCATTGTAATATCTTATCAAAAAACAGAGGGATTAAATTTATGGATACATTTTTTTATCTGGATATGGGTCAATGTTTTGGTTATGACAGTATATTTAGGGATACATTGTACTATTTATTCACAAGCATAGAGCGGATTTGGACACAGATCAATGTTTTTGTTTATGATAGTATATTTAGGGATATATTGTACTATAGTTTGAAAAAACATATGGAATGTTTGAATATGTATTAATGTTTTTGGTTGGGTTAGTATATTGAGTAAAATCGTATGCTATATTTTCAGCCAGGGTAGTAAATTTAGGGATACATTGTACAATCTTTTCAAAAAAGATAGAGAAGGAGTCTTGGTATTAATCAATGTTTTTGGTTATTGTAGTATATTAAGGAAGATATTGTACTATCTTTTCATAAAACATGCGAAAAGTGTGAAGGTCAGGATTCTTGGCAGTTCGATTATTAAAGTAGCAAGTAAGAGAAAAAGGTGTGCTTACGGGTTATGAACAGCGCGAATCGACTGCATATGGGCTCGAATAATAAGTGGCTTTATGGCTTAACGAATTCCGCTTTCGCATGATACCGACCCATTCATAAAAGGGGGTCGTACTTCTCGGGCTCGCTACACTCAACTGGACAATAAATGACATTAGGACGTGGCGTCAAGGTATCCATTGGCGTAAATATAAATAGTGATAAATTTAATGTAAGTAATTAAAAATAAAGACGCTCTTCCCTTCTTCAGAAAATTGATTGTCTTGCTCTGTCCATACCATTCGGTCAAATTCTGATACTGAGAACTTTATATAGGTCGTTGCTAAAAAATTATGAATCTCAAGTTCTAGGCATTTTACTTATTTTACTGATCCATATCCAGATTCTCAGACTCGCTGATGTTTTTTGTAAAGATAGTACAAATGATCTATAAATGTCCTATGAGAATGTACAAGAGTAAAAAGATGATTTCGTAAGGAATGGATCGGAGAGTTTTTTTTGGAAATGAGGAGGAAAATTTGGTTGAAAGAAGGAAGAGCGAGCTTTGGTACGATGGAGGAAGAGGCGATTTGGTTGGAAATGAGAAGACTTTTCAGTACTAAGTGGTAAGTGGTAAGAAGCATTTTTGAAGAGAGAAGAGTTATCGTTTGGATCAAAATTGGAGGACGATTTGGTTGAAGTGGTTGGAAAGGAGAAAAGAAAATTTAGTTGTGATGGAAAGTGGGTTTTTGTTCAAAATTAGGGTTTTTTCGGGAAAGAGTTGGGGCTTTGGTTTATTGGAAAGACGAGGAGGTTAGGATTGGTTCGATAGTGGGAGGGATGCTTACTTAGAATGAGGAAGGAATTTTCGTTGGTTTTTTGATCACAAAAGAGTTGTTGTTGTTGTTCGAAGTGTTTTGGCTGAAAAGGGTAAGAGGGGTTGAGGGTTGAGTTGTTGGCTGACGGAAGAGCCATTTTCGATCAAAATTCGATGGGAGATTTGTTTGGAAAGGTGGGTTTTTAGTCGTAAAAGTGAGAAAATGAGTTATGATTGCATGGGTGAGATGTTGAGCTTAGTTAAAAAGTGTAGTTCGTGAAGCAAGTAAACCCCAAAACTGTAACAATGGAAAAAAGAAATTCGGAAAGAAAAAGAAACGAAGGATTGAAAAGTACCAAATGCAATCTATCAACCCCACCTAGCTTGTTGGAATACACGCAGTTGACACGTTCGATGTTCTCAGGACACCCGATGCGTAAGAGCGGGGCCCAAAATAATTGCTAGCGATGGAATATAAATGATAGCAAGATTGCGGCTGGTGGAAAAGAAGGGGCAAGGAGCAAAGAGGATGGCAAAGGGGTAAGGGGACGGAGAATGAGAACAGGAGGACGAGGAAAAACAAGGGTAGGCACGAGTATCCTAACTTCGTCGGTTGCGTTGGTGTTGATGGGTGTGTTGGTGCCTCCCAAGTGTGTGAGACGCTGGGCGGCTACTTGGTACGCGAGACGTACGCGCACGTAATTGCGTGCCCGTCCTGAAATTATTCATCTCCCCGACCAAGGTAAGGCCCAATCCCGTACGGTCGGCCACCGGTATGATAATGCATAGAAGTGCCAGTCATTATACCTACGTACTCGGTATTCACTGACCCACCCTACTCTCGGTACGTAGATTACAGCACCTTGAGCCTCTTTGCCGCGATACGTGTAGCTTCACCGTTTTAAACCCTGCGTAGGGCCGAACGCGCGTGTGTGTATGTGTGTTTGCGTGCGCGCGAGAAAGAGGTAACAGAGGCAACAGAGGCTCCGGAATCGGTTAAGAGGGACTAATTGTTTTTTCGCGTTCGTCCCGAGACGCACTTCCATCCCATCTGCATTTAATCGCCGAACAAGAATATTCGGTTTTGTATTTTTCTTATATTGTAATAATAATTATCCTATTATTAAGGAATTCTTTACTTCAACCCCTTTTTGTACCCATTTCCTAACCCCTTTTTTTCCATTCTATTTTTTTCCCAGTCCCAGTTGCCAGCTCCCGTTTCTAGACTCTTATTCCAAACCAATTATCTAACTCTCTTTACCAAACCCGTGTACTTGATTTCCTATTCTTATATTCTTTCTGTAAAACCAAATAATTGGTCGAGCTGCAAATATCGAGATATGAAGACATTAATGTATTAACTACTTGTAATCCTGGGAGTAGCGCTGTGGGAGGGGGTTCAATTCCCAGAGGTGATCAACTTTTTTTTATTTTCTCAAAGTACACGTAGAAATGGCCCAAGTGATAAAAAGAAATGAAAGAACGTGGAGGGTGGCATTTTTGATGGGACTTTAATCGGTAACATTGAATTTTGCGAAATTCAACGCCCGTGGAAATGATTCTGGGCCTGGCATAGCGCGAGATAAATTGTAGGGCGAAGAAAAAAGAGAGACAGAGTCAAGTTTAACCGAGAATGGCTCGGATATTATCCTAAGTTAGTTTTAATGACGCGAGACCTTCTCATGGACGCGGATTACACCTGCCCAATGGCTCGATAAAATGGATTCTCTCGAAGGGTGCGTACATCACATGGAAATTTGACGCTAATCACGATAGTTTTTCAAGCAGTTACTTTGGACTCTGAATGATAAAATAAAACCTCTGCTTACAAACTCATTTGTATCTTTCTTGCCAACGAACGTCGGACATTAAACACATTTTTCTAAAATTTAAAACTTTAACTCGCCATTTTACGCACATTATTATAACTGAATATATTCTGAAGACATAGTCTCTGTATATTGTAAGAGGGATAGAGAGAGGGGGGGCGGAGATATAGAGTCAATCTTCCTCGTTCTAATCAAAATTCCTTCCTCTTTCAAACCAAATGTCTTCCTTTCTACAACTAAAACATTTTCTAAGCAATTGCAATTGTCTTCCATCTTTCAACTAAATCTTCCCTCCCCTTTCTAACCAAAACCCCTTTTCTTTTGTGATCAAAACACCACTGTTCCTTTTCAACTTAACCCCCCTCCCATTTCTAAACAAAACTCCTCTTCCCCCTTGAAACTAAAATCCCTCTCCCCTTTCTAAGTAAATAACCTTTCATCTTTCTTTTTACAAACAAAATCCCTTCCTCATTTTAAGTAGGCATCCCTCCCACTGCACAACCAATTTCAACCCCCTCCTCTTTCCACTAAACCTCCGCTATCTCTTCGCAAACACAACTTCCCTTCCTCTTTCATCCAAACCCCCTAACCCTTCCGAATAAAAATTTACCGTCACCTTTCCAACCAAAACCGACTCCCTTTCATTTTCAACTCAAATCCTTTCTCATTTCCATCTAAAACACCCCTCCACTCTTTACCTAAAGTTCCCTTCCTCTTTTCAACCAAAATGCCTTTTCTCCAGTCCTACTAGAAGACCTCTTTCACCTCTCCTACCACACTTTGATCTCTCCCATTTCCAACCAAAACCTATATCCTTTTCCAAATAAAACCCACTGCATTCCCTTTCCAACTAAAACCACTTTCACTTTTTTATACAAAACACAACTGTTCCTTTTCCACTAAAATCCTCCTCTCCTTTTCATCCAAAATCTCCCTGCTTGTCCCTAATTATCCCAGTACGAGGGCAATTCGGGATACAAGCAACTCATTGACTTTTTCACACGCACCCCAAACCACATGAAAGTTAGAGATAATCTGTTTGCAGCGCGTAGAAGGGGGGGGGGGGTTCAAGATTTTGAAATATGTGTATAGTTAAAAAAAGTATCTTTTACTATTTGTTCTTCTTTCTCTTTTGGTAAACATGAGGTTTGAATCATTTTAAACAATGCGCTCTCTGAATAACTTTAGTTTTTTTTGCGATATCATTTTCAGACTGAAGTTAGCACATTAAACAAGACGAAAATTTGTATTAAAACCGATTTTTTAGGAATCATATTAAAACGCCTTAAAAAGGATCCCGAATTTCAAAGAAAGACTAGTTTAGACTATGATCTGATGCTTCAGCCGACTACCGTACGAGTGTCGAGGTAGTTTGCCAACTGTCGAGTCTCTACATAACACTTCATTCAGGAGTCGAATGCAATAAGACGTCTAACTAAGCACGAACTCGACTCCAACTCGGTCTAATCAACTCGTACGTGTCTTTACTTACGATCGACCTTTCGATCCAATCGTTTAGGATGTTTTTCCGATAAACAGACACGCGAAGCGTTTCGTTAAAGCGACGTCTTATTTCTGCTGTAATTAGGCACAGGAGTGAAAGAAAATACATTGCAGTCTCTCATTGTCAGTAAATCTTTTCTCTCGACTTCAAGGATCTTAGCAGCAAGCAATTTATGACATTCTCTAATTGTTTTAATCGGTAGGCAATTGCAGTATTGTCGAGGTCAGTGAGAGGTGGAAATGTTAAACGTTGTACGAAATCTTAGCAGACTTTCGATGAATCCAGACTTTTTAATTTGACATTTAAATTCAAGTGAAAAGAATTGAAAGAAATTGCAAAGAATTCAAAGGTATTTCAGATAATTGAAAGGAATTCGAAAGAATTCAAAGGATTGCACAAAAGAAAATTTCAGGATTTTTAACAGTATTCAAGCATTGAAAAGATTTAAAGGACTTTTTTTGTAATTTTTTTAAGGGAACAAAAAACAAATTTTGGAAGTTTTCGAGATTTCTAGAAGATTGTAAATATTTTCTATGATTTATACGAATCTTTAAAAGCTGATGTTTTTTTAAAGAATTTTCCAATCATTCAAGGGAATTAAACTAATTTAAATGGATTCAAAAGAACTCAAAAAAATTGAAGCTAAATGTCAAAAGAAACAACGTTTTGAAATGAAATTTTAAACACAAATTTTAGAGAAGTTTGGACAGAAAATTGCTATCATTAAAATTAAATTATATTATTTTCGGGAATATGAATTTCCGCATATCATAATTTTTCTGAAGCACGAAATTTCGGGAATTGGACAATTCGGGTATTTTATTTTTTTCGGGAAATTGAAGTTTGAGGAATTAGAAATATGTATCGACAATTCTCTACTTTCGTTTAAAAAATATTTTTGGTGATATTATTTTTATTCGGTGACTTGAAATTTCGGGAATTTGCATTTTTCAGGAATAATTTTTACGGTATTTATTCACATTAGTAATTTTGGTTTTTCGGCAAAAGGATGTTGTCACATTTTTTTGTGATGACAAAAAATGATCAAAAAAATTATTTTGATACAGTTATACTAAATTTAGTTCTCTTTGATATAAAAAAGTCGTTTTTTTTTGCCAGTTCTTCAATAATTTTTATCATCCAATCACAAATTCAGAATCATTTGAGAACACCTCAAGGCGGACATAATTAATCAAACTCTCGGAGGCCTTATTGGACAAATCCTTCGGAATCAGTTGACGTTAATTTTCTTTTGCCTTCTCGATCCTCTTCTCGACCTCGAGCCATCTGGAAACACCTGTCGCGACTTGCACCGTTTCAGGAGGCAAGTCAGCCTCGTTAAAACCGGCATTGAAAGAGATAAGGAATTCGAAGGAACGAGAAGGAGGGATAGTATTTTCTAATTCTCGTATTGGCAGTCTATACTGGCCTAGATCTGACGCCAACTGAATTAATAAATAACTTTTAAACGTGAAAAAAGTCAGCAGCGTGAAAATATATAAAATTGAAGTAAGGTGACCAAGATTGTGAAGCAGAAGTGAGAATAGAGTTGAAATGAACTGAAAAGGTAAAGAAATAAAGCCTCTGTAGGAAATATAAGTCACCAGTGGAGGGGCAAAAGCCCGGATGGTGGCTTGCACGCGCTGTTCATACGAAAACTCTAGAACAAACGTTGAAAATGTTCCTCTAAAAACTCAGATCACAAACATTCGTTAAACTTTGACCTTCACGTTGACAAAATAGCATATTAGACCCACAAATAATCGCTGCTATAAAGAATTAATTGTGAAGGGGCTTCAGAAAATAAATTGTTTTGAGGCTCATACAAGTTCTGTTCATATTGATAATCGTGATTCTGTTAAAATTACCTTAACCAGCGTTTTCTTGGTTGTCTATACCGGCTCAGATCTGGCATTGGGGTAGACTTTGCCTGATTAAACAAATTGTCAAAACTTCCAGAGGCTTTATTCGACAAATTCTTCGTATCTAGTTGACGTTAATTTTCCTTTGCCTTTTCGATCCTCTTCTCGACCTCGAGCCATCTGGAAACACCTGTCGCGAGTTACACCGTTTCAGGAAGCAAGTCAGCCTCGTTAAAACCGGCGTTGAAAGAGATAAGGTAGTCGAAGGACGAATAGAGATCCAGAAAGTGCCCTAGGGATAAAGAGCAATAAGAGGGAACAAGGAAGAATAGAAAAAAAAGGGAATCGAGGAATTGACACGCGTCTACGACTAATGACATTTGGCGAAGGCCGAACGCAGTGCGCAGTCATTCGACAAGTATCCAAGAACAATGATGCATACGAAGATGGAAAAGGTGTTGGTGAATCCACAGCCACACTAACTCCGATGCCTCCGTGCGTGGGCTGACAGCTTGACAAGCTGACAGCACGCCGAGCTCGACCACCCGACACCTCAGCTGTCAAGAGAGCCGCAACTCTCTCGTAACTCCTTGTCTCTTCCTCTCTCTGCCTTCCATCTCTCCATCTTGCACCCTTCCTCACTGGATTCCTCCACCTTCTTCTTGGCGGCCAGATTTTAACAATAAGAGTTACGATCGAGTATGACTGCATGCTACATGCTTTTGTTCTGTTAACACACGCGTTTCGTCTCTTTTTCATTCCTTTAAGATAAATCATTTAGGATTAACATTTATTGTGCTTAGCCTACGTCCGCCCCCGATCTGGATCTGTCTAAACCGTCTGATCTGGGCGAGATCTAGCGCTGTTTAGTCTACGATAATTAAAAAATTTATAAAAGTCATCTAGGCAGTCTAGTCTGGCCCAGGTTTGGCGCCAGTTAGCCTTCAATGAATGAAAAATTTTTCATTTTTGTTTTGGCAGACTGATGAGGTCCAGATCTGAGGTTGGTTAGACTTCGATGATTACAAAATTTATAACAGTCATCTAGGCAGTATAGTTTGGCCCAGATCTGGCGCAAGTTAGTCTTTCATAAAAAAAAAATTTTTAATATCTTCTCGAAAGTCTAATTCAGGGATCATTTTTACATTTCCATGGCTAAACAATTTCTAATTGTTGTCTTGAAAATCTGATGTGGTCCAGATCTGCCGTTGGTTAGCCTACGATGATTAAAAAATGTATAACTGTTAATTATGAGTCCAGTTTGGCCCAGGACTGGGGCTGGTCAGTCTCCGATGACTAAACAAATGTTCATAATACGTTCTACTCAATAATAATAATAATAATAATGATAATAATAAGAAGAAGAAGAACAAGAATAGTAACAATAAGAATAATAATAATAATGATTTTAGAAAATTGCGAATTATGTGAAAAATTAATAGATTTCAAAAGACTGTGATATTTTTGAGGGATTAATAAGAAATTTTACGATTTCAAATGATATCAAAATATTCAAGCGATTTTAGAAGATTTCTTTCAATAGAATTACTGTATTCTTTTTGTAAAAAAAATCCAAATCTGACATTCGAATATTTGAATAAACCTGAATAAAACCAATATTAATTATAGCGTGAAAATGTTACGCGAATAAGAAAGATTATTATAAACATGTATAAAGTTAGGTAGTCTTTAAGATATAATAAGAAAATACATTATTGTATCCAGTAGAAATATTTCTCTAAACCTATTCCAACCCCTTATCAATGATCTTTGCCCTTTAGTTTATCTTCTCATAACCTAAGACAAAGACAATCTGATGTTTCTAATGATTGACACACATGACTTTTGTCTCGACGATTCTCAGAAGATAGAAATGTCGAATGTCACAATACAAAAGGTTCAACGATTTAAACGCGGTAACTGAAAGCGATAATGGCCAATTTGGCACTCTCGCGACTTGGTGACGGACGCAAATGTTAGTTTGTTATATTTACTATGCAAATCCTGTCGACACACGTCTGAATACGAGAACCTGACATTAAAGATAACACCTGCTTTACAGTTTTTCCTGTTATATCTTCAGTCAATGCTAAGAGCGATCTAATTTGCTAGCCGGAGCTGAAATAGAAACTCGCGCAATATTCTAAGAGGCACTTTCTGATATTAATCCTTTTCGATAACGTACCTTCAGTTTAAAGCAAAAGTAGGATATTATGTATCAAGGAAATCTTTTGACGATTAATGAAGAAAAAAATAACACGATAATCTCCCTCTCGTCTATGGCACATACGATATCTTTTATAAGGTACATGATTTTAGTCTTTTTTCTAATACAGACATAATTTCTGTTCATGATTTTAAATAAAAGATGAGATTGAGGAGCATTATAAGAGTTATTTCCTTGAGATTTCAAGAGAAGTTCAAAAGATTTTAGATGATTTTAAAACATTTCAAGTTGTTTTGAAAAATTTCTGCATAAGATTTCGATAAGGTGTTAGAAACCTATAAAAAAAAAGATTTCATGTAATGTCAGGGAAGTAAAAAATATTTCCAAACTTTTTAATAAGTACATTTCTACAGATATAAGATTTGATGAGATTTTAAAAGGTTTTGGAAAATTTCAGCAGATCTTTAAAAATTTCGAATGATTTGAAAAAATTGAAAAAAATTTTTCAAAAATTTCCTAATATAAAAAAGATGTTCGAAAGCGAACTTTAATTTCTATTTAATTGTAATTGTGCTGCACTATTTTTCGATGAAATCTTTGATGGTATAGCCACTAAGAAGATAGACATAATAATTATGGTTCACAGGTTTTCTTCTATTTTACATTAATTGTTGAAAGTGTTTATAGTTAATTAGAACAATTAATTCACCTATTGTGAGTTTGATTAACAACATCGCACGCACGAATTTAACTTCTCCTCCCCTTCTCTTTGCATCCCCTCACTTTCGTTCCCTATCACCAACTAACACACCATCCATATACCCCCCACCACGCATATCTACCTTTTCCCATACTTATACACTCCATCTAATCCACCCATTACCCCCTAAAACTCACATATATACGCATTTTAAGCAGATGTTAGAAATTAAAATTTCATCTGCGTAATTAACAGAATTTAAGATTATTTGATAAGACTTAAAAGAATTTCATAAAGACTTCTCAACACTAAAGCACACTTAATCCACTAGTTTTTCTATCATGCTACCGTGATATATAGTCAACATATATTCTACAGTCAAAAGAAAAGTTTCATTATAAACGTAGCTTCACAGCTATTGAAGTATTCAGTGAAAAGGTAGATCGAATTAAATTACATAACATTGAGTAATTTTAAATTACTGACATTGTGAGACAGTAAAAAATTGATAGACGCAAATAACTGAATGTTAAACAATAATTGTACAATCTAGATAAACGGTGACCTGTGTACGAAACCCCGCTTAAACTCTTTTGTTCTCTTCATCCCAGTATCATTTTTTGAATATTCCTGTTCTCCAATTGCAATTAGCGCGAATGTTTTTCTCAGAATACAAGCAACATTCTTCCATTGCACGAGCATATAAATGCATTCTTCACTTCTCAAAACAGTTCTCGATTTGCGCGCTAAAACCTGCAAAATGGAATCATTTTGTTGCTTCATGAAGAGCAACATGTTGCGTTTTGGGTTAGCAATCCGAAGATGATGGACGAGAATATGAAGAAGGCAAAGAAAATTGAGACAAATACAATCCTTTCCGATAATTTCGATGGTTCACCAGGCACTGCAAATCCTAAAGTTTCTCGCAGGATATCGTATCAGGACCAAAGATCTTTATCGAATTTCATGCAGAGGGTAATGATCCAGATAATTAGTACCAGCAGAACAAAGTAAATCCACTTCATCGTTGGCAATACGTCTTCAATTTCGATATTTGGAAAATCCACTAGTTTTCCTCCTCACCCCATGCTGATCACAAATAGGTACCACTCCGAATCGGGTTGGCAGAAACCGAATTGTGTTGTTTGCAAGTAAGTACAGGAATCTTGTCCGTTGACTTATCAAACTTCATTGAAAATGACCTAGGTTTTTCATCTTGTGATGGAACTTCCGATAATCTAAAGTTCATCTTTTGAGAAAGGGTTTTCACAACCAGAGCATCAGGCCCCGAAACATCAACCGGATGACCTGAGGAGTTGCTTTTTACATAAACATACATACATTCGAAAAGGGTTTAGATTACTTTGTGTAGTTTTGCGTCGTGTATAATCCAGCGAAAGGATTAAAATGATGTAGCCTCTTGATCAATCCATAATTCCGGTGCAAGCCATTTCTGACGTTTTCTACAACCTCAAGAATGGTGAAGTCGAGGTAATAGTTGAACCGCATGTAGTGGAGTAACTTCGTATAACTGAGAATGGGTTTTCCTCTCTCAAAAACTTGGATCGAAATTCCTTTCTGAATAACTTATTGGAAAATTCGAGTGTATTAGCATTTTCTGTGATTTGTTGATTGTTTTTTGTCTCTTGAATCTACTAAAACTACTACTTAAACTGATTACCTGACTCAGAATTTCATGCTGGATACTTGCTATGATTTTTCATATAATGTGGTCCTGAATTTGCAGATCTTGGCTGACTATCCACACTGTTTCGGATACTCGCATCTTCCTTTTGATGTAGCTGGTAAGAGAGAGGACCCTTTTTTTATCATCAGGTAGTCCAGTAATATTCAAGAAAAGTATAAAAATTAGAGTGGCGTTGCAGAATCTTAGGTAGTGTATCATTTTATTTTCTATCCAAGGAATTTCTATTAGCTATAATGTACCGTTAGTAGATTTTCAGAGAAATAAAATTTAAAGTTTAACTTCCTTACCCAGGTTTTCCCTAACAACAACGAACACAAACCGTGGTAGCAATCTTTCAAAAAGCATTTATAGATTACAGTCTCTGAAAGGTGTAATATGTATTTTAATGATAAAATGTAACCTACTTTTTTGCTTTTATGATTCAGTAAATCAGTTCCTTTCTAGATAATAGGAGTACTGATTCATCGACCTTCGAATAGAAAATACCTAGCGCATTGGATTATTAAGATATTATTTTTATTACTTTTTCCTTCATTTGAATTATGATTATTTTTCTGGAATATGATTCTGAGTCACGTGAATTTTTTTTTTTAATTTTTCCAAAAAGAGCATAAAGTCTGGAACAGAGAAATTGAGTTCAAATAAGCCATTTTCTAACTTTATTTTCATTTTTTAACTTCTACTTCACTTCCTTAATCACTCTACCAATTCCACCACTTAAAAAGGAAAGTTTAAATATGATAAATAATTTTAAAACGTGAAAGGTCAGGAGTGTAAAATAGAGTTGAAACGAACTGAGAAGGTAACGAAATAAGGCCGCTGTAGGACATATAAGTCACTAGTGGAGGGGGTCAAGCCCGGCTCGTCGCTTGCGCACGCTCTCCATGCGAAAACTCTAGATAAAACGATAAAAATATTTCTATAACAACTCAAATCTCACAAATTCATGAAAATTTTGCCTTATCCTAGCCAAAAACGCATTTATAACCTATAACTGTCCTTTGACGTGAAGAGTTAATTTTAATGTATCTTTAGAACGTAAATTGTCTTGAGAATCTTGCAGTTTTATCAAGGCTACCTTTTCTAACGTTTCCTTAGTAATTGCGGACACAACAGTGGTAGCAATTTTTCAAAAAGCATTTGTACATTACAATCACTGAAATGGATGAATTTTAAAGATAAAATGCAACCTACTTTTTTGTTTGTATAATTTAGTAATTCAATCCCTTTGTAGAAAATAAAATTATTGATTCACTAACTTGCAATAGAAAATACCAAGTTTTCTCTACATTCTTTGCACTCTTCCTTGAAACCTTATCAATTTTTTTACTGTTTTATTCTTTGTTTTTCTTAAATTTTGTTAACATTTTTACAAAATATTTTTAATTTATTTGAATTTCTCCCATCTCTCTGTATTTAAAACTTAATCAGTTACTTTTAGGAACACATTTTTTCGGATACACAACCAATTTATATTCCAAAATCAAATTAGAAGTTCCATTATTAAAGTATTTAATGAAGTGATATATCAAATATAGGAGTTTATGCAAAACTTATCCAAAGGTTGTAAAAAGTCCTTCGAATTAAATAATTTAATGTCTAACAATCAATTTACAGTGTAGATAAGAGGCAGCCTGAGTTTCAATCCTCCAATGCAATGCCATTTATTGTTCTGTTCACTCACGACAGTAAAATTCGAACAAAGACTGGAGTCTTTCGTATAGGAATCTTGGGGCGTTCGTCGCCACACTAAAAAACTTATGCATGAAACTAATTAAAAGAAAATTGGTTTCGGTATCAGTGCTGGAAGCTTGCTGGGTAATTCGCTACCAAGCGATCGCGATCTTTCCAGCAAACATTACCTGAATTAAGCACGCAGGTTTAAGCCTCTTGATATTATAATTATCTTGGTTAATGAATACATAGAACCATCGGGTCAAGTTACCTTTTCCCAGTGTTTGCATCTCTCTCCTCTTTCTCTCTTTCTGTTTATCTTAAGGGGTTATATACAGTTAGAATTTTCAAAAAATCGATTTTTTTAATTGTATTTTCTTAATGTACCTATATTTAAGAATACACACAGAAAATTTCATAACTTTCCGGTGAATATTTTCGAAGTTACACGCAAATTTGAAAAGTCGTTTCAGAGTGCTTGAAAGTGGCATATTTAATGAAGGAATGGCAACACTATTGTATTATATTAAGGCAATAGGAATTACAC
>JAUESI010000026.1:3166688-3184635 GCA_032275145.1 Synergus laeviventris | reverse complement strand
GATTTCAAAATATTTTAAATTGATTTTATTTACAGTGATTGTATATAAAACAAATGCGATTTGAATTTATAGTGAATTAAAACAATTTCATTACTGTTTGTGAAACAACAATAACAACTTTAAAAAAAACCTTACTTAATGAATTCTCTTTTAATTTATTCGAGATAATAATGAAACATAAAAGAAATTTAGAAGCGGTAAAATCTCAGAGATGAGGTTTATGCCTCGTTGTCTCGGGTATGCCTATTCTTGGAAACGAATCCAACACGTAATTCTTTACCTGTTTTTAATCCGCAAACGGCGAGAATTTATTGTCATAAATTTGAATTTCGCGAATGACGCCAGTCCGTAGATCATGGAGGACAAGAAAAAGAATCACAAAATAATATCAGATCCTTGCGAGTGTAAGGCAATTCGAATCCTTAAATCATCAGCGACATTACGCGTAAACGCATGTGCTTCTATTTTGCCTGAGGAGCAATCGCGAAAATAATTAACTGCGCTTAATAACCCCCCTGCTCGTAATGCAGGAGTCTCTTGCCTCCTTTTGATCGGAATCTGCCTTCTTTCTATTCTCGATACCAGTTCTCTTCGTCGTGAGTAATTCACTTTCTTAAATCCTGCGGAACGGGCATTTTTTAGGGGGAGAATTATCAGGCAGGTAATTAATATGAGAGTCGAATCTGAGATGGTACATTTATTGTTGTTGAAATTAATAAAAAAAGTATTTTTTGCAACACTCGATCCGAACATCCGGATACTCGAAACCTGTAAAGTGATCATCAAACCCTAACAACCCGATTTGACCCGAAGACACGAATCGACCCAGATATCCATATCCCCCGAAATCTCAACTCAAACCTTAAACGACCCGGACATCGCGATTTAAACCGAGAACCCGAATCCACCCGTACATGCCGAAATCTCTACCCGACCCGAACACTAAAAAATCTTTAACCTACCCGAACATCCCGACTCGATTCGAGAATCAGAGTCGAACCGAAAATCCCGAAATTTCGACCCGAATCGAACACTGTAAAATCTTAAATCAACCCGAACATCCCGAATTAACCCGAGAACCCGAATTGACTCGCACATCTCGAAGACTTGAGAAAATTTGACCGTCCCTAAATCCCCAAATCGACCCAAAAATCCTGAAATCTCGAACTGAATACTATAAAATCCCTTAATGACCCGAAACTCAAACTCGATTCGACCATCCCAATCTCCCAAACCGACCTAAATACCTGACTTGACCAGAAAACCCAAATCTCTAATCAACCCGACTTGAATCGACCCGAACCCGAACATTTAGTTTTCTCGAACCGCTTTCTTTTTTAATAAACAACTTTAAAATTCAAATTGTTATAAGTTCGCGAAAGCTGATACATCAGCGACCAATTGTGAAATAATACACAGATAATTTTTAACGCTGTTTACAGAACTAGTAATATATTTTAAATATCGACGATCTCGTGACACAGGATTGCAAACAAGATCGCGGCAGAGGTTAAAAAACATCGTTCTCGTAGAAACTGAGGATTCGTTCTTTGCTTCTATGGCATCACAATGGCTTACTAAGTTCCCTGCGTAAAGAGATAAAGCATCTGGACAAGGCCGACCATTCAATAGTGATGAACTGGTTTCTTGTTTGCGGCACCACAAAACAGAGAAACAGCTTTTGCTATCCAATTGGCTACGCCGACGTCCTCAAGTTATCTTCGCAATTTAACACAAATTAGAGGTCTAGTTTATCTTGAAATAGAACCAATTATGTCAAAAATCCGCCAAATAGGAAATTTATTGTATAGATTGGTGTGTCTGCACGGAAAAAATTAGATATCGAAAATTTCCTTGAGTTTCGTCGACTTTTGAATAAGACAAAGTTTTGAAAATATTTCATTAACGTTTTTTAAAATCTTAAATACTTTTCGAAAATTTTGCAAACTATTTTAGAATTAAAACTCTTCTCGAAAAAGTACTTGAGATTTTAGAAAATGCTAATGAAATATTTTAAAAATTTTGTTCTATCCAAAAATTGATGACTGGGAGGGAAAATTTCGATCGTTGATTAATATTTCACAACATTTAAAATCCCTTAGAATTTTTTGATATCTTATCAAATTCCCCAGAAATCCTTAAAAATTTAACCAAATCTTTTAAAAATGAGGAAAATCTTTTAAAATACCTTAAAATTTGTCGACAACCAAAAGATATCGGAATATCTTTTAGAATTACCATATACAAAATCATTCGAAAATCATTTTAAAAATTTGAAATCCCTCAATAAAATTCCTTAACAAAAAAATCCTTTAAATCCAAGAAAATATTTTAAAAGTCCTGAAAAACTTTTAAATCTCTTCAAATTCTTAGAAATCTTTGGAAAACTTCCTGAATTTCTCGAAATTCCACGATGATATTTAAAATCCCTTAAAATTCTACGAAATTTTTTCGAAATTCTAAAAATTTTTTGAATATTGTAAAACAGACTTCTTTACAATACCCATTAGAATAAAACCCCTATCAATTAAATTTTACCGAGGAACTTTAAACTCATGTAAAATGTATAAAAATTGCTTACAAATTTTTGAAAATTTCTCAAAGTTTCACGTGGAATTTAAAAAAATTCCTGAAACTTCTTCAAAATCTCTAAACTCTCTAGAAATATCTTACAATTTTGATGAGGAACTTTAAAATCCTTTCAAAATTGATCAAAACCTCTAAAATTCTTGGAAACCTTTTGAAATGTCTTTATATATATTCTAGGAAAAGTTTTAAAAGCTCTTGCAATATTACAGAAAATATTCTAAAATTTCCAGAAATCTCTTGACATTCCTTTAAATTCTTCAAAACCTGTTCAAATTTCTCAAAATCTCGGAAATACCTAGAAATATCTTAAAGTTTTCTGAGGTTCTTCAAAAATCACGTAAAATCGGTCAAAATGGATTAAAATTTTACCAAAAACTCTAAAATGATTAGAAATCTCATGAAATCCCTTAAAATTTTGTGAACAATTTTAAAATCATATAAAATTTGTAAAAATCCCTATAAAATGTGTCTAAGGTCTTTCTCGAAATCTTTGAAGATTTCATGAAAATCCTTAAAATTTTAGGACATACTGAAAAATAACGTAAAATTCGTCAAAATCCTTTAAAAATGTGTCAAAAGCACTAAAATTCTTGAAAATCTCATGAAATCTCTTAAAATTTCACGAAGAACTTTAAACTTACGTAAAATGCATAAAATCCCCTCAGAACTTTGCCAAAATATCTAAAATTCATAAAATCTTTTAAAATTCTGAGAAACCTCTTAAAATTCCTTAAAATTCATTAAAATTCCAAGGCACTTTCAGAATACCTGAAAATCCATCATGGCCTCTTAAAATCTTAGAAACCTTTTGAAATTCTTTTATATTGTAGGACAACCTTTAAAATCCCTTATTTATCTACAGTATATAAATTTATTTACAGTATATGTCCTATTTTACAAATATAAATATTGTACATAAATAAAAAATTAAGATAGATTTTCAGACTTATTAATAAAATTTACATACCAAATAAGGAAGTGTATTATTCTCGCGATAAAAAATGACTTTAGAAAAAAAATCCTGTTAATTTATTTACGTCTCTAAAGTAAAAACTTCAACGACTGGAAATATATGACCGGCAATTTCGCAAAACGTACAATGCGTGTCTTCTTCTATTTCGGAATCCCGCCTGTAAATGTCCAAGATCAATGTCGAGATTTCAAAAAATTGATTTGAAGCGTCCTAGCGAATATATTACCATTAATTAGAATAGAATAAGTTTTTTCATTCGTTTCACTACAAAGAAATATGCCGACTGACTTATTATGTAACTCACGTTTGCAAAAAAACGCACATATAATAGAAACGAGAGAGATGGCTGTTATTCGAAGGTAATTATCCTTTTTGGTGACAGAATGACGTAGGAATAAATCCAAAACTTCTGCCTAAGAAGATAAATTTAGTGTCATTTATTTATTATCGTCCTACTTTTTTTTAACCGAATTCAAGAGTCGCCATCTCTAAAATTTCTTAAAATCTCTTGACATCCCTTACAATTTTATGAGAAAATTCAAAGTCATCACGTAAATATCATAAAAATTCCTTCAAAATTTATCGAAATCTCTAAAACTTCTTGAAATTTCTTAACATTGCACGAAAACCTTTAGATTACCTCAACATTCCAGAAAATCTTCCAAAATTCTTAGAAATCTTACCAAGTGCATTAAAGTTTTATGAAAAACTGTGAAATAACGAAAAATTTGTCAAAAAATCTTAAAAATTGTGTTAAATCTTTTAAATTCCATTACAACCTTTAAAATTCCTCAAAATATCTTAAAATTCTTAGAAACCTCTTGAAGTTCCTGAAAATTACAGAAAATCTCTTAAAATCATGAAAATCTGTTTATATTCCTTTTAATTCCTCGAACTTTAAGATTTCATGAAAACCATTCAAATTTCAGGACATACTGTAGAATAAAGTAAAATTCGTCGACATTCTTTAAAAATGTGCCAAAATCTCTAAAATTCTATCAAAAAGTTTAATAACCCTTAAACTTACAGAAAATCTTCTAAAACTCCTAGAAAATCATAAAATTCATGTAAAATGCGTCAAAATTCCTTTAAAATGTGTAAAAGTCTTTCAAATTCCATTAAATATCCTCGAAATTTTTGAAGATTTCATGAAAGCCCTTGAAATGTAGAATAACATAATGATAATAGGTAGGACATAATGTAGAATAGCATATATAATTCGTTAAAGTCGAATGTGTAAAAATATCTAAAATTATTAGTAATCTCATTAAATCCCTTTAAATTTTCTGATGAATTTTATACTCACGTAAAATAATTTAAAATACCTCAGAAATTTGTTAAAATCTCTAAAATTTCTAGAAATCTGTTAACATTTTTTTAAATTGTACGACGACTTTTAAAATCCTTCTAAATTTCTCAAAATATCGAAAATATCTATAGAGATAGTTCAAAATTTTATGAGGAACTTTAAAATCACGTGAAATGCGTCGAAATCCCTTAAAAAATCAAAAACTCTAAAATTGCTAAAAATCACATGAAATTTATACAATTTTTACGAGGATCTTTAAATTTACGAAGTAACCGTAAAAATCCCTTAGAAATTTATCAAAATTTCTAAAATTCCTAGAAACCTCTTGAAATTTCTTAAAATCTTTTAGGTAAATTATATAATCTATATAATATGACAAGGGTAACGTAATTTTAGGTAAAAAAGTTTTCACATGTTCAAAGAATAGTATTCATTATAAATAATTCAATTAGTAAGCAAAACTACTCAATATATTAGTAAGTTGTTTAAACTAATTCGCTTTGGTAGTCATTTTGTAAAAAATGGAGAAATTACTATTTTAGTAGTCAAATGTAAAGCTACTAATTCAATTAGTCAAATTATTACAGTTCACATTAAAAGAGTAAAATGGCGCGATTGATTTTTCAAAGAAATCTGTTTTATGAAATAAGTAAACATTTTTTTAATAAAAAAAAGTTTCAAGGAAACTTTTTCAAGGCTTCACGCTAAAAACTTATTCGGAGTCTTGCGGAAATGATAAGGTTTAAAATTCCTGTAATTCAAAAGAGAGACTAAAATAAAATTTTCAAAAAATGAAGAAAAATAAGATACAAAATAATTATCAAATAGAATCAGCGCGAATAAATCATCTTTTATTAAAACAATTTTTTTTTTTAATATCATTATTAAAATTGAATTATTTATTTTTCTCGGATATATTTTCAACTAAAAAAAATTATTGATCTAAGACTCTGTCCTTATATTACTTTTTGGCAAACATTTTCCGGAAGAGTACAATTTTTTTATTTCAGTAGATTGAATAATATTAATATTTTTGAGAGTTGTAATATTTGTTTCTTCAATAGAAATAATTTATAGAAAAGAGTATATGTTACTAGATTATAAAAACAAATATTTTGTAATAATTTTAATAATTATTATTATTTCAATAATATTCATAATTATTAGTCCTAATATTTTTAGAATTATTTTGGGTTGGAATGGATTAAGTATAATTTCTTATCGCCCCGCTTCACATAATTCTGTAAAAATCATTGATATTTTATTTTTATTTGAATTAGTTTTCCATTCATCAAAGTAACAAACCGTTTTTTGACCCGCGGCTAAAGATTATTCGATGGCAAACGCATTTCCTGTATCCAGCGCTTGGATATCAAGTGGAGCGTGGAATTAACCATCTGAGGCTCGGTTGATCGAAGTCAGTGATATTTTGGAATAAAACAACGGAGTATCTGACCCTGGAGCAAAAGTGGAAGGAAGTTGATAAGAAATAAGAAGAAGAAGGTGAAAAACAGGAGAAGAATGAAAAAGAAGACATAGAAGTTGCTTAGAAGAACAAGAAGCTGTTCAAGAAAAGGATTCGAGAAGAAAAGAGGGGCAGGAGAACGACCCTCGTGTCCGGTTGAATGTTCGTAATGAACGTACGACCGGTTTCTTTCCTGCTTAATTTACAATACCAACAAAAAAAGCTTTCGAGTATCACATAACAGAAGACAAAGTATAATAAACTTCTGAATTGAATTTAAACTATTGTTTAAACTGATATCAGGAGAAACAAACTTACTAACTTATTGACAGTGTTGACGGGTTGAAATACTTATAATAGAAGTTTTAATAAATGATATAGGTTGTTTTCAAAATTGTATGTAAAATAGATTGATATTCCTTAGAGTTTCCTAAAACATGCTAAAACATCGTTAAATCTCTTCAAATTTTATCATTTCTCTTGAATTCTCTCAAAAGTTTTTTAAATTAATTATGCCATCTCATAAAATATTATTAATCTCTAAAAATTACTAACTTAAAGTCGTAAAATATTGGATTTGGGAAAAAGGATTTTTTGAGGATTTCACGAATATATATAAGAATATGCATGCATTTAACATGATTCATTAGAAAATTATAGCGATATTTTTTATTGGAACGAATTCAGTAACATAACACACACGACATTCTTTCACTCTAATAACGAACAGGGATTAGAAATTTAAATATGAATCTGATCAGGACCAAATCAAGCTGAATTTGGGCCAAAACGAGCCCAGACGGGGCCAGACTCGCATTGCGTTAATATTTTTTCTGTGCATTTCTTTCAAGTACACTCGAAAGCCACGAAATGAATTTGTGAGATCTGAGTTTTTATAGGAACATTAACATCTGATCTATAGTTTTCGTATGGGGAGCGCGCATCAAGCCACCAGCCGGGATTTTTCCCCTCCACTGGTGACTTGTATGTCCTACAGCGGGTTCATTTCATTAACTTTTCAGTTCGTGCAAACTTTACTCGCTCTTTTGCTTTACCCTCTTGGTCACCTGACTTTAATTTTCTATACTTTGACAATGCTGACTCTTTTCACGTTTTAAAATTATTTGTCGTATTTAAAATTTCATTTTTAACGGAAAAATTGGTAAAGTGTTTGCGGAAGTGAAGTAGAAGTTAACAAACAGAAATAAAGAGAGAAAGTAACGTAATCGATTACCTGAAAAACATCTTAGTCACCAGTGGAGGTGGACAAGCACGGCTGGTATAGCTTGTTTGAACTCAATTTCAATATTCCAGACTTTTTACTCTTTTTGGTAAAATTTTAAAAAATTTACTTGACTCAGAACCCTATTGCAGAAAAAAAAATCATTACCAGATATAATGATACTAATTAAACACCAATTATACATTGTTTCCGAAGATGTAATATTTTAAAATTCAATTCATGTTCCTTTTTACACAGGAAGCTCAATATGTTTAATATCAAATAACGAATAAAATTGAACTTCTACTTCACTTCCTCAATCACTTCACCAATTTTGCAGCTTAAAAATGAAATTTTAAATATGACAAATAATTTGAAAATGTGAAAATAGTCAGGAGTGTGAAAATGTGAAAAATTGGATGAAGCAAAAGTACTAATAGAGTTAAAAATAAGTGTAATGGTAATGAAATAAAACCGCTGTAGTATATATAGGTCATTAGTGGAGGGGAGAAAGCTCGGCTGGTGGCTCGCTTGAACTCAATTTTCATTTTCCAGACTTTTTACTATTTTTGGAAAATTAAAAGAAAGTGAGTTGACTTAGAGCAATATTCCAGCAAAAAAATCATATTTAATGCCTGTAGAATGGGTTAAAAATGATTTATTGCAGGATGTTGGCGTACAAAGACTTCTAGCTTGCTCTAGAGAAATCAAAAACTGAACTTTAAGAGGAGGAAAGCCGAAAAAAACATTTAAAAATATACAATTTCTTGGGAGAAAAAGGCAACACACCCATGGATACGTGTTTCGGCGTACTTTACAAGCAGTTCACAAATGAAAAAAAAAATCGAAAGAGAACATCCGAAAGTGATGAAGAAAACCTCATGAATAAGAACATTGACTGATTCAGCTTCATCTTCAACCTTCGATTTGACATCCTTGCAGGAGGCGAGAACTGCTTCTCCCAATGATAAATAAGACCAGAATGTATCATCCTTTGCACAATTGGATTATGAACTCGCCTTTGGTTCGAAGTAAATAGTCTTCACCGTAGCGAATACGCATTCCTTCATGATCTTCAATGTAGTTTTATTGTTTGCATTAATGCAAGCAACATTCTTCCCTTGCACCAGCATATCAATGCATACGTTATCGCTTGAAAAAATTTTAGTTTTGCTAGCTAGTGCTTCAAAAACGGCATCATGCTGTTTCGTTATTGCAGTCAAAAATTTCGCTTGCATCGTTGGAATAAGATTTGACCTATTTAATTCCTCCAATGTATCAATAGAAACATCAGTCTTCTTGGTGAGTTCCGTGTCCGTGAGCAATCCGAAGATGTAATATTAATAAATTAATATTAAATTAATTAATATTAATTACTTAAATGCATGATCGATTTAAATAATATCACGGAGTTTTCTCTTCCCTTTAACCACTCTGTTTTGAGTGACTGGAACGCTCTTGTGCCACATAGTGTAAGACTATCACAAGGAGGACTATCAGCGATGTTTTCAAAAGATTTATGATCGTTCTAATGACTGCGTATTTGTTCGAAAGGGATGTGTTTTCATTAATTACAAGCAAATTATTCTAAGTATTAAACTACAATGTGAGATTTAATAAAAGTTCGGGAACTTTTGGGAACCACTGTGTAAGACTGGATTTAAACAGATGAAACGGAAAGGTATTCTGCAATGTTTTGGCGCCGAAAACGAGAGTGTCAAGGCTGACCAGCGCAACGTCACTTCTTTTCAATCTTTTGCCACTGCACTTCTTGGCATAACTGCACTGCACCCTGCACCTGTAGACGGTTATAGAATGAAATGCTTAGTACCGGTGCGGTGCTAGTGCTACCGGGTCGGATCGGCCACCTACGCACTCAACTTTGTATTGGTAACAAACGCAGGCTCACGAATCACCAGAGGCACTTTGGGCTTTTAGATAAATGCGATCTGATAAAGTCCTCGTGTAAGACATAAGTGCTTACCCAGCTGGAACTGAATTGCATAACTTTTCTTACTCATAGAGTTCTTTAAATTTGAAGGCTCAATTCCATTTATTTGTTTTTTTTTATTAGAATTTAATGGCAAATCAACACGATTATTTTATTTTGCTTCTTACAACTTCCAATTATTCAAAAGTCAATCACATTTGACACAACAGTGTGCGTATGCGAAATATTATTTACATTCCGTTGCACCACTTTTTTATAGAGATGAATTTCAAGAGATTTCTAGGGATTTTTATAGGGGTTTTGACGATTTTCAAGTGATATTTACGAAATTCAAGAGTTTTTTTAAGAATTTTAAAAAGAATTCATGCAATTTCAGGAGATTTTGAACAATTCTCATGGGTATAAACAAGAATATTTTATTTTGTGGCATTTTGACAAATTTGCAGAGATTTTAACAAATTTTAAAGGATCTGGAATGTTGTCGTGGAATTTCGAAGAATTTCAAGTGATTTCTGAATCCCACAAATACGAATGAATTCTATGTCACTCTCTCTCTCTCTCTCTCTCTCTCTTTCTCGCGCTTCAATTTTCTAGAAATTTCCTAAAGTCAGTTTATTCTTCTGAAGACAGTAGATTTTTCTGAAGTCATTATACAATGTCCTGAAATGTAGGTGCACATTAACCATCGTGTGAGTTGACAAAATCCCTCAGCCCTAATATATATATACAATATACGTAAACAATTTTAAATTGAAATATAGATTTAAATTTTAAATTCTTCATAACAGAGTCTGACAGAGTACAGAATAAATTTTCCTATATGATTTGAAAATTTCTACCCAGGCGAAAATAATACGATTTTAAAGACACTCAAAATCTTAACAAAATCTTAAAAAGTGAATCTCTGGAGAAAAGAATGATAAAATAACAAGAAGACGAGAGGCCAGGACCATTTTTCTTCTCTAGTTGAGGATGCAAGTAGCGTTTCGACTAAAAGCATTCTGAACAATAAAACACCTCCTGATGGTGCGTTGGAAGGAAGGAGGATGAGTTGTGTTTGTGTCACCCTAAAAAAGCGCTTAAGTGGAGCCTAAAAATACTCTTTATTCATGGGATGGGCACAATGAGTGCACAATGTGGCTAGCAATCGTGGCATAATGTGCCTCTGGTACAATCTGGTACATCGGGCTGCTGAGCATTTGGGTTAGCGACTCACCGTGAATCGGAAAAATTCCCTAGAGTCCACGTGGGAACGAGACACGTTTCGAATTCGAAGAGATATCGTTCCTTGGGATAAGGATAATACATACAAAACCCCCAAAGAGCTTTCATCTCCAGTCCATTTTCATCACAGATTTCATCAAAGGAAAATTCATTCTCTCCCAGTTCCATCATTCTTTGTACAATGTGTAAGAAATCATAATTACTTGTATGACTTGAATATTATTTAAATGGGTGATGCTACACCTCATTTTTGTAATCTTTGAAAAAGAGAAACTTATAATTCCTTGTCTAATTTCAGGAATCTCCATAAGTGTGATAAAATTCTTTAAATTCGCTTTAACGTCCTTCAGAATCTGGTAAAATTTCTTTAAATGTCGTGAAATTCTTTTATTTTCCTTAAAAACATTTCTTGACTATCCACAGAAATTCATAAATTTTATAAAATTACTTAAAATCCAATGAAGTTCTTTTAAAATTCATGACAGGTCAGTGAAATCTCGTAAAATCCCTTCAAATCCCATCAAATATCGTAAAATATCTTACAACTACTTAAAATTCTATAAATTTCAACAAAGTATGGTAAAGTTCCTTAAAACGACTAAAAATCCGATGAAATATCATGAATGCCCTTAAATGCTTCAAATAATTAAATATTTCTTTGAATTTCCTAAAATCACTTAATATTCCTTAAAATTACTCCAAATCCCATTAAGTCTCATTAAACCTCATAAAATTACTCAAAATTCCATGAAATCGCATTAAATACTTTAAAGTTCTTGAAAATTCAGTGAATTCTCACCAAATAACCCCTAGAATTACTTGCACTCCTCTAAAATATCGTCACATCACACCAAATTACTTAAAACCCCATGAAAGCTCATGAATTTCCTTGTATCCTAAAATTTCTTAAAATTACTCCTAATTCTAATATATGATCAGTTTTTCATTTTATCTGTCCCTTAACATTTAATCCTCGAGGACCTGTATTTTCATGTAAAATAATATAATAATTTATGCAAACTCTTAATTTGAAGAGATTTAAAAAATACTTAAAGGAATTTTAAAGATTTTAGGCATTTTAAGATATTTTTAGGAGTTTTGAGGAAACTCAGAAAATTTCAAGCGATTTCATAAGTCATTTCAAACAATTTAAAAATATCTCTAACGATTTTAAGTGATTTTAACAGATTTCAATAGATTTTAAGAAATTCCTTGCCATTTCAAAAGGATTTCAGGGATTTTAAGAAATGTAAAAAAATGTCAATTTCAAGCGAATTTAAAATATTTTAATGGATTTCAAGCTATTTTAATTAACTTAAAACAATTTTAGGTGATTTAAAAGAGTTCTATGTACTTTAAAATTATTAGAAATCTCATAAAATTCCATGAAATCCTTAAAAATTTTACAAACTTTGAAATCCCTTTATATTATATAGAAAATCTTTTTAAAATTCTTGAATTTCGTAAAAAATCTCTCGAAAATCATCAGAACCCCTTAAGATTTCTAAAAAAATCTATTTATATAGGGACTTAAAATTTTTAATTCTTCGAAAACATTTCAAATCAGAAAACTTTTCAAATCTGTTAAAATTCCTCGAAATTTCACGAAATCACTCGAAACCTCTTTAAAAATTTCTACATATTTCACAACATTTACACTCCGTAAAAATCCCTTAGAATTGTTAAAAATCTTTTAAAATTGCATGAATTCCTTTTAAATTCCATAAAAAATCCTGGAAATTCCTTATTAATATGCTCCGATAAACTTTAATTACATAACATATTTTAAAAGTCATAAAAATCTTGTAAAAGCCGTTAATTCCACGTAGCCCTTAAATATAAATTGCAGGAAAAATGCGTCCAGAGAGCATGTTGACTATTTTAAATGATAAATTCAGCCATTTTTTTCCAGCTTCTTTTTTCCGTGAATTATCTCGCTTGCAGGCATCAGTAGATTTTTATGGCCAAATCATGAAATAATTGGGGTCTCATCACTTTAAAAATGCACATACGTGCTTTGAGGTTTAAAATGTTTTATACGGGCTCGAATGGAGTAAATCGTTTCTCTATCCTCGGTGGGTTATAATAAATATTCAAAGTTGGATTTTAGCCGGCACGTTACCGGAATACGAAGTAGCATCCCGAACCCGACAATAGTGCGAACTCACACGCGCCTTAAAATATGCGAGGGTCTCGGCGCGGTGCGGCGGTGATTTACAGCGACGCGAGAGGCCCGGCTTTATGGTTGCGATTACAGAAGCAGAGGCAGAGAGAAAGAGAGAGATTGTAGGTCACGAAGGGCATATAGAATGTCAGCTAATTGCTTTGCCAAGGGTGTATTGTTTGTCTCTCCCCTACTTCATTAACATCACAATAATACTGGTTCCCAGGCACCTCGTTTAGATTTACTAATTGAAGCATAACCTCAGACTATATGTTAGATACAGGAGAGACCGGAGCAATTCGGGACACTTTTTGTATTATTTAATACGTAGAATACATGAAAATTATGTTTTTAAACTGCACAGTGTATCACAAAAGCTCCCGAACTTTTATTAAATCTCACATTGTAATTAAATATTCTAATCTCGTAGAATATTTCAAAAATCCCTTTAAAAAAACCCTGAAATACCTTGAGATTTTAATACTTCAATTATAATATTTCATGGAATTTGGAGAAATTTTAGAAACCTTAAAAATAATTATAATACTCCCAATAGCGTAGGAAGCAAAGTCCCCCAAATCTATAAACTTATCCGAAATCTCTAAAAAAAAAGTTAAAAGTACATGAAATCTCTCACTCTCTTTCTGATCCCAAAAAGTCGTCTGAAGGCCTTAAAAAATCATAAAATAGATTGAAATAGTCTAAAATCCGTGAAATCCTTTGAAATCCTTCCAATAAAATATTTCATACAGTCTATAGAAATTTTACAATCCTAAAAATCCCGGATTTTTTACAAATTGTGTGAAATAATTGGAAATTGTTTGGATCTTATAAAATCTATTCAAATCCCATAAAATAAACACGAAATTTCTTTAAATTTCTTAAATTCTTGACTTTGAAATCAAATCACTTCAAATCGTTGCAAATTATTTGAAAACACTTCAAATCACTTCCAACTTTCCGAAATTCCCTAAACATCCTCAAAATATCTTATAGCTCTTTAGCTATAATTAAAAATTATAATCGTCTAAAATTCTTTAAATCGTGCATTTAATTAATGCATGCTAGTCCCAGTCAAACTTCATGGAATTCAATATACGATTCAAAAGAAATCAAACGTCATGTTTAAAACGAAATTAGTTTAAAATATAAGAATTGAAAATAATTGAACATATTAAAATAAGTTACGTAAAATCTGAAGAATTAGTATCGTATCAAGAGAATTCAACGAGAATCCGAAATAATTGAAAGTACTTTAAAAACTTTAAAAGATATTAAAGGAATTGAAAATAGTTCAAAGAGGTTTGAAGAAAGTTGATAAAAATGAAATGAAATTCAAAGAAATTCATGAAAATTTGTAAAGTCATAGAATGTCCACACTTATTGGTTAATCGGAAGTGGCTAAGAAATCTAATGCACATTCGAAAAAACTACTTAGATCTGCTGCGGAAACGGAAATTCAAAAATTTCCTATGGAAGGTCAGCGAATCAATATTCCTATTTTCTAGAAAGGTTTAAATTACTGTATCATAAGAAAAAGGAAAGTAGGTTGGATACTATTTAAATACAATTTATTTCCATTTTTTTTTTCAAAATGTATAAATTTCTGTGACTTTAATGCACAGATGCACTTTAAAAAACTGCTGCCACTGTTTGTATCCGTAGTTACTAGGGAGACGCTGAATATGAATTACTGATAGTGGCGAAAAACACAGTTGGTTGCTTTTTAGCTTATTTGAATTATTATTATAAATCTGTTATTGTAATGCATAAATTCACTTCGAAAAATTGCCACCACTTTTTGTGTTCGCAGTTGGAAGGGAAACGTTTGGAAGAGCAGTCTAACTTTCAAGTTGTTATCTCTAAAAATTCACAAATTGCAAACTTGAGAAAAAAAGTTCATTAGACACAATATAAAATGTACAGCTACCTCAAATTTTGGAACGTCACTGTTATTTTTATACTTCTATTAAATGTTGCTGGAACATCCAACAATAAAACATGGATCAACTCTCTCACCAACCACATCAAACAGCAGATTCGAGTATCCGAAATAGTGTTGATAATCAGTGAAGATTTGCAAATCCAGGACAACCGAATATCAAACATCGTAACAAGTATCCAGCATGAAATTCCGAGTCAGGTAATCAGTTTAGGTCTTTCAAAAACTTTTAAGACTGGAGAGGCTCTAATCCAGGGATTATTACATCAAAGTTTGGAAACGCTCTTTATCGCGATTCAAAAGACAAAAGACAATCTACAAAACTCAGAAAATGCTGATACACTCCAATTTCTCGATCAGTTATTAAGAAATAAAGTAAGACCCAGGTGTTTGATGATTGCCATACCCGAAAGAGAAAAACCTATTCCTAGCTACGAAAAATTACTCCACAACATGTGGTCTGACAATTTCCTCGACTTCTCGGTTCTTGAGGTTGTAGAAAAACTCGGAATTGGTTTGCATCGAAATCATCGATTAATCAAGACACTGCATCACTTCAACCCCTTCACTGGCATCTACACAACAAAAAAGTACACAAAGAAATCCAAACTCTTTCCGAATAAACTCATGGATTTGAAAGGATTCGAGATGAAGGTGGGATCATTCCACCATCCTCCAGATGTCTATCTGAAACGCAACTCCTCTGGATATCCAGTTGATATTTCTGGACCTGATGCCCTGATCGTGAAAACTCTGTCGCAAAAAATGAACTTCAGTATATCGGAAGTTCCTTCTCATGAGGAAACGTATGGTCAATATCATTGCCAAATGCAAAGCAAACGAAGTGGATTGATGTATTTAATTGCAAACAATACGATTCGGTTAATTACAAATCAGGGTTCATCAGCCGCAGACTGCGAGTCGCAAACTGTTTCAAGTAAACCTAGTCTATTATCTGCTGCCTGTATTTTGAGAAACATTCAAACTACCAAAACCACCTACGACACATCACCCACGACGCATTGGATTTACGTTGTTCTGCTGCTACTGATGATCTGGATTATCACTATCTGCTTGAAGTTCGATAAAGATCTTTGGTCCTGGTACGATATCCTGCGAGAAACTTTAGGATTCTCAGTGCCTCGTGATCCTTCGAAATTATCGGAAAGAATCGCGTTTATCTCGATTCTCCTGGCCTTCTCCATATTCTCTTCCAACATCTTCGCATTGCTCACGGACACGGAACTCACCAAGAAGTCTGATGTTTCTATTGATACATTGGAGGAATTAAATAGGTCAAATCTTATTCCAACGATGCAAGCGAATTTTTTGACTGCAATTAAGAAACAGCATGATGCCGTTTTTGATGCACTAGCTAGCAAAACTAAAATTGTTTCTAACGATAAAGAATGCATTGATATGCTGTTGCAAGGGAAGAATGTTGCTTGCTTTCTCGGAAAATCGGTGGCGTCAATTGCAATCAGCAAACTGCAGGATTCAAACAATAATACTACAATGACGATCATGAAGGAATGCATATTCGCTTCGATGAAGAATATTTACTTTGAACCAAAATCGCCGTTCATAAGGCGAGTCGATCCAATTGTGCAAAGAATGATACATTCTGGTCTGATTTATCAGTGGCAGAAGCAGTTCTCGCCTCCTGCATGGAAGTCAAATCGAAGGGAGGTTGACGATGAAGTTGAATCAGCCAATATTCTTATTCCTCTGGTTTTCTTTATCACTTTCGGATGTTCTCTTTCAATTTTTATTTTCATTTGTGAACTGCTTGTTAAGTACGCCGAAACACGTATCCATGGGTGTGTTGCCTTTTTCTCCCAAGGAAGTGTATATTTTTAAATGTTTTTTTTAGGCTTACCCCTCTGAAATCAATCATTTGCAACCCTTTTTGCAGGCTTTAAAAATTATTATTTTTCTGGAATATGGCTCTGAGTCAGCTCAGTTTCTTTTAGTTTTGCCAAAAATATTAAACAGTCTGGAATACATTGAAATTGAGTTTAAAGAAGCCGCCAGCCGGCCATTTTTACCTCCACTGGTGACTAAGATGATTTTCAAGGTATCAATTTTCACTTTATTTCCATTTTTTAACTTCTACTTCATTTCCTTAATCACTTGCCAATTTTGCTGTTTAAAAATGAAATTTTAAATATGATAAATAATTTTAAACAGGAAAAAAGTCAGCAGTGTGAAAATATATAAAATTGAAGTGACATGACCAAAAGGGTGAAGCTAAAGTAAGAATAGAGTGGAAAGGACTGAAAAGGTAACGAAATAATTCCGCTGTAGAACATATAGTTCACCAGTGGAAGGGGAAAAGCCCGGCTAGTGGCTTGCATGCGATCTCTGTATAAAAACTCTGGTTCAAACGTTACAAATATTCCTATAACAACTCAGATCTCACAAAAATTTATTTCGTCGTGAACAAGTGCATTTGAATTAAACGTATAATAAAATATTAGCGCAATTCAAGCGAGTATTATGTTTAAGTATTAGAATTGTAAAATATCTTAGTAATAGAAATTAAATAGTTCAAGAAATATTAGAAATAACATGAAAGATAATCTGTAGTTATAGAGCATTATTATTCTTTGAATCTCGTGCAGGAAATGCAAGAAACTTTAAGAAAATTTCGCGCCAGTCATGTTAACAATTCTAATGATTTATTTATTTTGTGTGCTAATTTCATTTCTCGTATTGAACTGAATTTAGAATGTAAGTTTGAAGTAAATAAAATTAAGCAGTTTTGTCAAAAAAAAACTTTGAATTCCTGTGGAAATATTTGTCCTTGGTTATGGAATGTTTCAAAATAAAATATGAAAAAGTAATGGAGATTTTTCATTTTTTTGTGACCTCTACCATGTAAATCCCATGGGAATTTTCAAGGCCCATATTTCTTGTGTAAAAATTATCCACCTTGGCTAAAATTTGAGAGTTTTTTTTTGGGGGGCATATACGATCAAATTTTGACAGTGGGACCAAACGAATTAAAAACAGGCTCAAATGCATTAATCTTATAGGTCAATCGATTTTTCTCGACACAAGAGCACTTTTTTCTTTTTTTACATCTGCTTTAAATTTTGATCATTT
>JAUESI010000026.1:3148306-3163407 GCA_032275145.1 Synergus laeviventris | reverse complement strand
GTATGCTATCACTTCTTTATTCAATAGGAGATGAGCATTAAGCAGCATATATTTTTTGTCATTAACTACAAAATCACGTAAGGTTTAATTTAGTAATAAGGAGGTGGATGAAATTATTGATCGCAATTAATTTAAGATTATAAAAAACAAAACAAAAATTCGAGTCAGAGAGTATTATATAACAGGCATAATTTCATCTTTCGAACTGTGTAAAATGTGAACAAAAAAATATTGGAATCTTCTATTTCTTTTCGGAATTTTTTGCCAAGGAATAATTGGTACACTTTCAGAAAGGGATATTGGTAAATATAATCACATTTTTTATAAACCTGTATCTAGAATGATATACTGAATTAAAATTCAAAGCTGATGTAAGGAAACTAAAGATTACTTGTGTCGCAACGAAACGATTGACCTAAATGTGATTAATACATTTGATTGAAAAGTAAGAAGTTCAGTTATGGTTCTTTGTAATTTTGAAAATTTTGGTTTTCATTTGTCCTTAAATAAAAAAAAAGGAGGATGGTGTAAGAAGAAGGAATGGGGGAAATTATTTAATACATATTTACAATGTGAAACATTATTATTTTCAATAAATATTTTTTTTTAAATAAAAAAATATATATTAATTACTTAATGCTTTCTCTATGAGGAAGCAAAGTGCTCATTGAAGGTGTACATTGCACAACAGTTTATACAACTTCACAGCTTATAGTTTACACTTTACATTCTCGTCAGAGAATGTATTAGATTTGTGAATAATTTGACCGCCCCCCCGTTTTTGTCAAATGTCCACGTTTTGTTACCCCCTAAACACAAAAAACATGTTCTTACGAATGTTTGAAAATCGCTGAAACTCGCATAAAATATTTTTAAACAATTCAAAATCGTTCAAAATTACTAAACACCCTTTAAAATCGCCTAAAATCCTTTAAATAATGCATTTAATTAACGCATGCGAGGACAAGTAAAACTTGAGTGAAAAAAACTATTAAACTATTTTTAACACTTTCTTGGTGACTGAGCTTAAAAACACGTCTAGTCTTTTCAGTTATTTCACAGTGCTGGTGTCTCGTCAACGTAACGAAAATAATCGTTAGTTAATTAATTATTAATTAAATTTATCACATTCCTTAAAAACATGTAATCACTTCATAATTCATATAGCATGACCCTTCATTGTATAAAACCTTAATTATTATTTTTATTACTTAATTACAATAATTGGTAACTATGTAATAATTGACCCTTACGAATTTGAGCTATCACCAACAGTAACAAAACACAAACCTGCAAGAGGCCATCGACCCATATACCTAAGCGCATGCACTACAAGCTTCATCCTAGAACCACACTCACACATCTCCACTCGAATGTCCGTGAGAACCAGATTCAGGCATCTGTACTGCACGTTAATGAGTGGTTTTCCTGACACTGATAATAACCCGGTTGGCATAGCCTCGAGTCCTATCTGTGATACGCACACCATCATAGTACCTAATAATAAGGGCGTCACTAGAAGTTACCCTAAGACTCACCAACAGCATGAAAACGTCTTTTCCTACACTACTCATCAATATTGCCCTAGAGAGTTAGGACCAGATGGAAGTTCTACACTAACACTGCCCTGGAGAGGCTACACCGATACTAGCCACGCGCCTAAAAAGAATATATTAACACAGCAGAAGCAACAGCCTGCAGTGAGCCTAAACAGTCAGTCCAGGAAGTGCATCTTTGAATCTATAAAAACTCAGCCCTAAAGACTTAGGCACGCTCTTCTCGCGTAGGCGTAGGCTTTGGCGTAGCGTTGGTTTAGAAACCATGGGGAACAGTGCTTTTGGACACGCTGGTCAAAACGCAGCTATGCTACGCGAAAATTTGCCGTCAAAAATCCTAAATTGACGCGTGCGTAGCTGTGGTCGAGAAATGGATTTTGAAAATTAAATTTTTGAAACATATGACTTTGTAGGAAATTTCATGGCGCATCTTTTATCTTCCTACAAAAAAGTTGTATCTTTTACTGTTTCTGAAAGAAAGGAAAAAAACTGGATTTTCTGAAAAACCAAATTTAATTAATATTTTGACTCTAGCTCGCTCTGAAAGACAAAGTTCTGAATATTTTTGTATCAAAACTGGAGGAGATATGCGGCGTTATACTGCTGCCAGTTAGAATTAATTTTAATACTTTAGGCAGGACGTAACAATGGTTTCACATTCTGTTCAGTCTAGAATTTAATGGGTATTGATAAAAATGCAATATAACTTTTCTTGTCTTAGAATTTCAAAATTGATATCTTGAAGCAAATAAAGTGAAACTATCATCGACAAGCATTATTCAATATCTACCATTTGCTATCGTGTTCAAAGCAGCAATTGAAAAAAGCAGAACTTCAACCACTAAATTGTGTTATTTTTTTGCAGAAATGTCTGAAAAAATATATTTGCTGCTGTTCATTTTGTGCGGAATTTCATTCCAAGGAAACGTCGCGAATTCATCAGGTGATGACAACCGTAATTAGCTTTCAAGTTATACGTTTTAAACTCCATATTGTATGGTTTAATATAAAATATCCCTGTTCCATATGTTAACCTTCTAAGATATCAAACTCTACAATGCATTTTTCTTGATGTAGAATAAATAAATAAAGGGTTGAGGGATTAATTTACTATATAACTTGCAGCGGAACCATCAAATCTTCTGGCACGCGAAAAACGTGTAGTCAATCTCGACCAGGAGAGAAATATTTTCTTGCAGATAGAGCAAGCTCCCTATATGACAGTTATTAAAGAAGATGACAAGGCAAGTTGTGCAGGTGTGATACTGTCGAAATATACAGTCATCACCGCTGAGAGGTGTTTTAAGCACAACCTATCGATGTACCTAGTCGTTTCTGGATCAGCATATACATACACGGCTGTACATCACATAATATTAACGAAATTAACAAATAGAGGCAATCCTCCATATGGCAGTTTTGACGGTATTGCCTTGATAACTGTCGGACCTTATTTCACGTTTGGTCCTAAAACAAATAGCATCCAGTTGTACGCAGGTCCTTTACAGGCAGGTACAGTGGCTACTGTTATTGGATGGGGGTACTGCTACCCATTATTGTAAGTAGTCAATAATATAAATTAAATACATGAAATCTAACTGTTAAAAATCTATGCTGGAAACTGCTAACCCATGTACGTAGTTCAGTTTTATTCCCAAAGCATATAATTAGTGTTTTAATACATGACACAGCAGTTTTAAAATTATGGGATCCTAATGTTGCCTACATGTATTACTATTTTGTTTTTTGTCAGAATGCGAACGAGTCTTGACCGGAAACTACGCGGAATCAATATTGCAGTAATGAACCGCACAGAGTGTGCATATGTCTACCGTGCTCACTATGCAATTACGAATAACCATATTTGTACATTTCATTCACGAAAATTCTGTGCCCGCGGTGATGTCGGTGCACCTTTACTTGTTAATAATGAGCTGGCTGGGATTCACATTTTGAAACCAGAATTTAAGAATCAGATAAATCCTGATGTATTTATAGACTTGCGAGAATACAATGTATGGATCAGACGAAATGTTCGCTTTGTATGAATGAGCGATGATTTTGACGTGACCAAACAGGTATACGTAATAAAGAACCATCCTAAAATAAGGACAGGAAACTAATAACTGGGTGTGATAATTAAAGCGCAAGCTTTGTTTCGTCAAAAGGCGCGGCTAATGAAGCGAGTGTACGTTCAAGAGGAGGCTCGGCAAAAAAGTAATACTGTTCATAAAGAAAGGGGATGAATAAAAAGAGTGTCGGTAGATTTCCGGTCTTATAAAGACTGCGAACAATAAGTGGGCTTGTTCAAGAAGGTGTAACTAATGAAGAGACATCTTAAAATAAGGACAGGTCATTTATTGGTGGGCATAGTCAAAAAAAAGGGCGTAACTAAAATAGAGGCGTGACTATAAAGGGGTGTATTCAATCAAGAGGCGTTATTTTAAAACAGGATGTGGCTAAAGGGGCGTGGTAATACGCGGGCGTGGAAATAATTTTTCGAATCCAGGGAGAGTTATTAGAATTAGCTTATGTTGGAAGCAGCAAAAGTGATAAATTTTTAGATATTTCGATTAATATTATATACACTTTTAATATATTTTGATGATGTGTTTTTTTTCAGGGATTACCATATGAAGCGGAGTAAATAAATGATCCGTGAGGTTATTAGTGTCAGATAATCTGAGTTTTAGTTACAGACTGAAATGTTTGTAAAAATTTAAGCTCACTCATCGTTTTCATTCCTGAAGACTAGCAGTCTGGCACGCGTCGATATCTAAAGCAGCACTGTCATCTCATGGTTATGAATCTCATAGTTCATTCATGGAGAAATCTTATTCGATTCATGGATGCTTTCGGCTGAGCGCTACTGTTAATATTTAATATTCAAATTGGAATCTTTATTTTAAATTAGCAGATTTGGAATCTAGATGACCTATAATATTTAAGGTTCGGGATGGTCTTCAGATCATGATATTAATGACCCAGCGTCATCGTCCTTATTAAATGTTTTAAATCTTCTGTAAATCTCTTGAAAATTCTTGAAAATTCTTAAAATCACTTAAAATATTTTGAAATCCCTGAAAATTTCTTATAATTCTTGAAAATACCCTGAAATATCATAACATCTTTTAAATTTCATGAAATCCCTTGAAATTCTTTAAAATCAAATAAAATCCCTTAAAATCCTTTGGAATCCTTTAGATTCTCTGGAAATATCAAACATTAAAAGAATCTTAAAAAATCTTGAAATCTCCTGAAAATCATCAAACTTTCTTGAAATCCTTTGCAATTCTTTAAAATCAGATAAAATTCTTTAACATCCTTTCAATCTTCTGCAAGTATCTTCAAAGCTTTTGAAGTCCTTTAAAATCATTCTAAATGTCTTTAAATTGTTTTAAATATTTTAAAATAGCTTGGAATTCAGTCAAATAAAATTCCATCCAGCCGGGCAATACCGGGTAAATTTCTGCTAGTTACCTATATAAATACAATTATCTCTGAAAGATATTCATCAAAGCGAAAATCGATAAATCGTGCGAGAGGAAATGTTTCTGGTCCTGTTCTTCCTATCGAAAACAAGTCCGGTTAACTCAAAGAGTTCGATAAGAAGAAGAAGCCATGAATTACAGAATCTTTAATGAAAGTGTATATCGATAGATTATCCGAGTAGAAAAACAATGATTAGACCACATATTAGAAATCGTAAATAGATTTAACTAATTTATAGCATTGGGGATTTTTTACACAGCCGTTGAAACCCCATAATAAAGAAATCTAATAAATCTTTCGATTGAGCAATAGTGCCACTTTCATCATAATTCCGGAAGCTTGCACGCCATTCTAAAGTTTTATACTGGCAGAGTTAACTACAAATTACTTTGTAAAGCAAACTGTTGTTTCTACGAAGATAATGCACAACGTGATTTATGAATATAACTATGTGAGTTACGAGCAACGAGCAACGCGGAACGCGCCGCGTCAGCGTCATTCTTTTACCCGCATGCACTTATCTAGAGAACCAAAAGCAATGTGAGGAGGAATTCATTCGAAAATAATAGCTCTCATTGTGAAGTGAAGAAACAAAAAAATGAAAAAAATATACGAATAGTAGATTTTTCGAGCCAGCTTATTATTATGACAACTCAATGCTGGAAAATAAAGGCACCTTTTTGAGGTAATGTTCTTGATAAAGGAACTAACAAGAAATAAAAGGGAGCATTGTGGAAGAGGAGGTTGCATTTTGATACAATATCATGCGTTCAGGCAGTTAGAAGAATAATGAAAACAGTTTAAAGCGTTTTAACAGTTTAATTTGTCTCGGTTCGTTTATTAACAATTTACAACGACTCCTTCCCTTTCCTTTTTTCAAGCTTTTATCTTCTTCAAGCACGAGGTTCGCCAATAAGTACTTTTTATGTAAACCTCTGAGTGTTCCCACATCCCACAATTTTCACTGTAGATTATCGACCATCCTGTATATTAAAATTTTTCATCTCTTTTCTATCCTATTCACTCTTAACACAATTTTCATATTTAAAAATGTAAACTAACGAGTTTCCAATTACCCTATTTTGATGAAGAGGAAACTTGATTTTAAAAATCTAGGTCGAAGATTAAAGTGTTTAAACGGTAGCGAGCAGCCGGAAGAATCGTATTAGATTCTTGCATGAATGAACTATGAGATCGGCAGCCGGGGGATGACAGTGCTGCTTTAAATATCGACGCATCCCAGCCAGTAACAACATCTCAGATTAACTGACACTAATCACCTAACGTATGATTTATAAACTCTGCTTCATGGGAACCTCTGAAAAAAAACACATCATCAAAATATATTAACAGTGTATATCATATTAATCGAAATATTTAAAAATGTATCACTTTTGCTGTGTCTAACTTATGTTTCTAACTTATTGCTAATTCTCAAAACTTGCCCTAGATTCGAAAAATTATTTCCACGGCCCCTTTACAAGATATCACTAGCAACGCCTATTTATGAACACGCCCGCTGATTACCATGCCCCTTTATCGCCCATCCTATTTATACCACGCCCCTCTTGGACGAAGACCCCTATACCCGCCTCTTTATTAATTCGCCACTATACGCGCCCATTTTGATCACCCTCCCCTTCTAAAACTTCTTACGGGACCTCATCCCTCGCCTTAACAATCTAGACTCTTTATTATCTACACTTCTTTAAGCCATGACCATTTTTTTCTCCCATATAATGATTCACCCTAATTTTGAGAAGCAATTTTCTTTAAAAAGCTCTCCTTTTTATGTTACTCCACTTATTATTATTGGCCACGCCCGTCTTGTTTTAATGCTGCGATTTTATTAGCCAACCTCTTTTCGTTCTCACCTTTAGTTATTAGCCTCGTTTAGAATACACTTTTTTCACACGCTCCCTTAGGACATCATACCTCACATCCGTCCTGTTATGACGAACCTTAATCTACCGCCACTCTTTCTATTCTTTCCCTCCCTTTATGAACAACATTAGATTTTTGCCACGCCTCCTCTTGATTCTGCCCTCGCTCTATTAGCCGCCCCTTTTGACTAGCCACACCTCTTAATTAAAGAAACTTCGACATTAGTTACGCCCTTTTGTCAGCCAAGCGAATTTATCAGTCGCTTCTCTTTACTTATTGATACATCTTTATTAGTTACTGCTTCTTTCACCACGCCCATTTATTAGCCGCCCCTTTTTATTTAATGAAGCCTTTTTATTGTCCACGCCTCCTTCCAGAATAACCATGCCCCTTTTATTATTTACAACCATTTTTCGAATCTCTTATCCATATGCTATTTATCAGCCAGGTTCAAGTAAAGATATGTAGATTGATTATTCGAAAAAGTTTCTTCAAACCAGTAATCTACTCTCGCATTTTTCCAAATTTTTATCAATATCCGTATTTTTCCCGTATTTCCTTGGATTTCCAGACAGTAGACACTCTGAAGTTCCGCAGGTATAGAAGAGTGTGCAGGTGCCATGCGATGTGAATGACTGTAAAGAGTTGGAAGGGAGTGGAGAGGGGGTGGATATATGTCGAGTAACGCAAATGAGTAACGCAAATGAGTAACTCGAGTGAGTGGCTGCAAATTTGTTATAGTGGCTGCTAATCATGTTGTTGGAAATACAACGATAATATTAGACACTAAATAGTAAAGATCCCAGAGGTTCACAGAGAGGGATTCATGTACCTGATGAGCTATCCACTGGAGGTACTGAGGGTGTACATCAGTTGTCCCTTGGCTTACAGTCACAGTACAACCTTTGACTTGTAAAGGTTATACTTCTCCAACTGAATTAATCTATATAATAAAATGCTTTCACCTTTTCTTTTTTATACACATAATATTTGTAGTGTCTTTTCTCAAATATATGTATTTATACTTCTTCATGTGTTTTATTAAATCCTGAGCTGTCGATACGCTGAATTAAAGTGGCATACGCCAACACATGTGCATAAGTTGATACGCTTTCTAATCATTTGAATTAGCTTGACAGTACAAGTATATAATATTATACATTTACATGTCTGGAGCAGTTCTTGAGGAACCGTGTCTTTGAGGGTGGGGATTAGTGTTAGGCTATGCTTGCTTCTTTTCAACCCCAATCTTTCGGACTTTGCATGTTGCCCAACCAACGTGTTGTCCTTGTTGAACCTGATGATAAATTCGAAGCGAATGTTGCCTTGCTGCTGCTTCGGTTGGTTAAATAGACTCAAGATTGTAAGCAGTCTTAGATAAAGACTTAATGAAGCACTGATGTCTGATGTATTCAGTGGAGATTCAGACTGAAAAAAATTGTTAGTAGATTTGACTACTTTTCAACTAAGCTGATTGGTTCCCTAAGGCCCTAATACCATAGCAATTTTTTAGTAACATTTATTATGTGACATATAGTTGAGGGTAGTAAGGAAATCAGTCGATACACCTTATATTTGAGGTTGATTTAACTGAACATGTAATATTGAGTTACTTTTACTACTAAATACCTATTAGTAATGTTAGTAGTACGATTTAACTACAGCAATAATAATATAATTCACTAAGTAATAATGGTTTGTTTAAATAAGAAATTATATTTGGATTTACTACTTTTACTACTTTCCAGAGTATCCTGCATTCCATATGTTACAACTGTTTTATGAATATTTGCCCAGCTTCATCGATGCGATCTTGATTTTTGACACTTCAAATGCACAACAACAGATTTCAATCCCTTAAGCTGATGCTCTTTATTAACCTTCCTTTTTAGACTAGCTTCTCATAAAGTATTTGTTCCTCTCTCCTTCACCTCGGTACTATTACCTTCGCCGGAAAGACTTTTCTCTCTTATGAAACATGTTTATTCTTCCATTTTTACTTACAAAGAACTAAGCTACTCTCTATATTTTTCGAGTAATTTAGCTGAAATGTGAACTGCATTATGAAAAAAATACAAATAGCTTCTCCATAATTTCAGAAACAATGCTTTCTTGATATGCTCAATGCATCTTATGAATTCATCTTATGCTTTCATGTTACTGATTTCATCTTATATGATTGTATCTTATGATTCTATCTTACTGATTTCGTCTTATGATTTCGTTCTATGGTTTCGTCTTATGATTTCACCTTATGATTTCATATCTTATGAAAGAATGATCAATTGATCACTGGTGTGAATAATAAGAAGTGGCATTTTTCTAGATGCTACCGGGCTTTTCTTTAAGCGGATCGTGTGAGCACCTGTCGGTTAGGTGGAGGCCGCCGGGGGCGGAAAGTGCAGCAGCAACAATAATCAATGGAGTTGCTGCATTGGGGTGTGGCGCGCAGTGTCGGCGTCTTCTTGCTGTCCGACGTACTACGATCGAACTCTCTTGCAACCCTGTTTCCTCCCCACAACCCGCGCACACCCTTCTTACTCTGTTTCGTCGACTTTAAAGGTATTGGAAGAGGTGGTTGGACGGGGAAGGTACTCGACGCCAACGACCTTTCCTCATGCTGTCATCTCAAAATTGACTTTTATGCTTGTGAATGCTTTTTGAATAATCAATCAAGAATAATAAAGTAGTAGCAATAATGATAATAATACTAATGTTAATAACAATAATAAAAATAATATCAATAATAATAAAGGTAACTATTTAGTTAACTAACTTTATGAGTTCCAGCATCCTTTTCCATCTCTTTTCAACTCTTTATTTTAAACCCCTTCCAACTTCAAACCGTTTCAAATTTATTCACAATTTTCTCAAAAACTTCCAAATCGATTTTTACATTCTTTTTGCAAAACTCTTTTTCTATATCCTTCTTTTTAACCGTTATTCTCACGTCTCAGTGACCTTCTTTTCCAAACCACACTGTTTGAAACCATAAACCTTAAACACTTTATACTACTCCCTTTTCCAAACTCCTTTTACGAACTTCCTTTTCTAAACACTTTTTTCAACTCTCGTTTATCGACCTTCGTTTAGAAAACTCATTTTTTATCCACTCTTCTAACCACATTTCCCAAATCTCCATTCAGCATCTTCTTAACCTTCCTGTCGAAACATCTTTTCCCACATCTTTTCGTTTTTCTCTTTTCAAATGTACTCGATTTCCCGTGCAGAAATTACCCGATTTGTACATTAGACATTTGTAAATAGTTCTATGGAATTTACAATGATTTTAAGAAATTTTACAAGATTTCAAACATTTTAAGATTTTTTAAAGGATTTCAAGAGAATTTAAAACGACATAGATAGGTTTCAGTTGATTTTAAGGAATTTAAGAGGATTTTAATAAACTTCAAATGATGATAGAGAATTTTAAAAGAATTCAAATGAGTTTCAAGATTTTTAAGTAATCAAATTTATTAACTACTTCATGGGATTTTAAATGTTATTAAACATAAAAGATTTTATAAAGATTTTATTAAGAGACTTTAAGTGGTTTTAAGAAATTTAAAGCGATAGCGAGAGATTTCAAGTGATATTAAAGAGTTTTTATGGAATTAAAAAAAAAAAAACAGTTTCAAGTTTTTAATTATTTAAAAATATTTTTAATATTCTAAGGGATTTGTAAAGATATTACAAAAATTGAGACCATGTTAATAGATTATAACAAAACATGTAAAGGATTTCAAGAGATTTCAAGTGATGTTAAGGAATTTTAAAAAACTTAAGAAAGTTTCAAGATTTTCAAGTGATTTAAAAAAAAATGTTGATTCGTAACTTTTAAATTCAAAAATTTCTTCTATATTACATTTTAAAATACTGGCTATTTCAAGATTTAGCTCATAATCTTTTAGAATCCCAATTTAGCCATAAAATTATAAGATGAACGAAAAATCTTATTTTGATGAACATTTCCTGAATGTGTACCTATTTCAACGGCCCGATTGTCAAGTATAAGTTTATAGTTTGTTATTTTACTCAAAGGAGAAAACTAGTGTCAAAATGTTACTATTATAAGCCTCTGTCAGAGCGACTAAAATACGTTTAGGCCTATGCCCTTTATTACGGTACTCCTGTGAAAGGGCCCAAACATCTTAATTACCCCATGTAGTTTCCCTTAATTCCCTTTTTATGATAATCTCATCTGGTTGAAAATGTGCAAACCAGACGAACTACAGGTAAAAGAAAAGTCTAAAGATGCATAAAAGACATTTTCCACTTCGAATTAGGTTGTCTAATAGAAATTGTCATCCCTTCCAAAATTATTTGTATGTGCAATCTGCTGCACCTTCGACGTCTGTTAAGTTTTCCTAAATTTCAGTTGTCTGTTCACCACTACACCATGTACATCTTATAAAATAAATCCCTTTAGAAATTGCATCGTCTTTAATTGAACACATCAAAAATATAGATATCATTAATGTATAATATCTAACCTCATAACAAATGTTTTTGAATTAATTTCTTAAATCTGTTAAATCCAAATTCCATTTGATATATAATTACCATTTGACCGAAATTCATGCCATTGAATCAACATTTGCTCTAATATTTATACACCCGAATTATTGTTCGATCTAATGATGGATTAAAAATGGTTTAAAAAACATAGAAGGAAACAAGGAAAGGAGATGATGGTATAAGGGAGACAAAGAGGGACGAAGAAGGGCCGAGGACCAATGAAAATTACAAGCCATCCGTTGTACCAAACCGACCATCTCAGATAATGCCCATTCGCCCCGCAGCCATAATGAATATGTAAGACAGATTGTAGGCTAAGAGGGAGCCTCCGTAGCTACCGCTGCGTGATACGGTTGTCCATGCGCAGATTATATTCCTCTCCCTCGTCCCACCCCTCAGTGCGTTCTTCTCTGCCTCCCAGCTAGGCATCCTGCAACCGCCGCTGTTACACACAACCGATAACTTATTATTTATAATGATTAAAAAGCCCGAGGAAATCGCATGCTACTCGGTATGTAAGGTACAGAGGTGCGTTTAAGTTACACGTGAACCCTTGTCGAGATTCATGTCTGGAAATCATGACTGATAAATATGGGGGATTCCAATCAAGCTCAACCCATGTCCTTCTTGAACTCGTACTTTTTTGCAAGGGGTGGACTCGGCGTGTTAATGGCTCAAATTATATACATATTATACATAATTACATATACAGTCAGTCGTCAATCGAATAAGAATCTAGACTGAAAATCTAATCTAACTATTATAGCAAATCAACACCCGCACGATTATTTATTTTAGTGTGTCCAAAAGTTCCAGAACTTTTACATAGGTTGTCCCATAATTTTTGTCGTATGTGCTTAATTTTCAAAGTCTTTCGAAGTACTGTCCGTCATAGTTAATACACTTTTTCATAGGACAAAACCACTCACCAAAATACTCCTCCCACATCTGTTTCGGTACTAAGTCACATTCTTTCTGAAAGGCGGCTATCATCTCCCTATCGGACGAAAAACGCCGACCTTTCATCCTCAGTTTGACGTAGGGGAACAAACCAAGATCGCATGGTGCTAAGTCTGGACTATATACAGTGTGTTTCAATATTTAAACTTGTTTTCTCTAAAAAAAACTCCAGGCCTCGCGGCCACCGGATGTGCAGGTGCGTTATCATCGTGGAGGAACCAAGAATCCAAAGGTGCAATCCAAAAAGCTTACCGACAAATTCCACCTTTCGAAGTTGCATTGGCACCTCCTTGTCTTCAAAGACCCAAACTTTGCTTCGAGATTTTGTAGGAACGTTGTAGTGGTACAATTAGGTTTCATCACCCGTCACAATGAAATTCACCTTCGCAGCAGATCCACATTTAATTTTTTCATGATTTTTTTACACCAATTGGCACAACTCTCTTGTTGCTCGTCAAAAAGAGAACTGGGTACCCACAATGTGCACAGCTTTCTCACAGATAACTGCTCCGAAACAATCCGTTGTAAAGTTGATTTCGGAATGTGCAGAAGTTCCTCGAATTGCCTATACGTGATTCTGGTATTCAATTTCATTGCCTTCTGAACAGCATCAACTGATTCTGGAATAGCAACGTCCGATGGAAGTCCTGTGTGTGGTTGATCTTCGCGATCCAAACTCCCTCGTCGGAATTGTAAATACCAGCGTTCTACATTGCTGACAGAAAGACAATCCTCACCAAATACTTCCCACATTTCTTTGAAACGTTCTTCTTTACTTCAAGCACGTGCAAAGTGATAATAAATTATCGCACGAAAGTCTCGTCTTGTGAGCATCGCCATAGCGTGTCGTTTCTATTGTGATATGTTACAGTTAGGGTGTAGTATTGCTTCATATGTCGCAACGATCTATTAACTTACAAAATGAGTTTTGAGTTCGTGAGTCGATTGGAGACAGTGTTTTTGTGTACGCACCATAAAGGACCGAAAATGGGGTTCTCAGCGGCTGCAAGATACATGCATAAGTCAGAAGGGTTCGTAAGGAAGTGCGTAAATCGGTACAAAGAGACCAAGGCCGGCGATGATCTTCCAGCCAGGGGTACAACGCGCTCAACTACAACAACGGAGGACAAGATTATCATCAAACTTTTCTAGAAGTACCCTGCGATTAGATTGAGACAAGCTCAAAATGTATTGGCCAAAAACAGTACAAAGATCAGTGTAAGATCCATCAAGCGCCGCTTAGTCGCTGCGGGTTACGGCTGGAGAAGCTCGATGTTCAAACCTTTTCTAAAACCAAAGCACATGGAAAAACGAGTCCATCGGACAACAGAAAATGTTGACGGCGATTGGTTCAATTAATATTTTTCTGATAAAACTGCTTTTTGTGCATCGATTCCGGGAAGATGTGCATGTTTGGTGTTGTTTCTACATCAAAGGCTTTAGAAGTTTATGCACCTTCACTGTCAAAATGAATACACAAAGAACGTTAGAAATATACAAAAAGGTACTATTACCTTCTGCCAATAAGTGATTTGGGTCGAATAACCAAAGATGGATACTGCAGCAGGGCAATGATCCAAAACATTGCAGTGGTCTGTGCACCACATGGAAAACTAAAAACAATATCGTGACCTTAGATTGGGCTTCACATCACCTGACGCGAATCCAATCGAAAATATATAGTCAGTCATGAAGATGAAACCTCTAGAGAAATGTGTATTCACTCTAAAGCAGTTGTCACCTCATGTTTCCCGAATTGCCCTAGTTTCGGGGTAATTAGGGACAGACAACGGGGCAATTTGGGACACCACTAAAAAAAAGTCAAAAATTCTAAATTTTCTTGATATTTTGTAGAATTTTTTTTATTTTGAGAAATTCTACGAGGTTTATAGGAAATTATGTGGTTTGCCAAATGTCTATTCCATCTGCCATATCTTCATTTAGTGAGATTTCAAGTTTGAAAATGTGTACCGATAAATTAAATACGCAAAGAAAAACTTATCAAGTCCTAAACATGATATAACAGAATAAATACCATTAATGACAGGATCGGATAACTGAAACGTAGCCTTAATTACGCTTCTTGGACGAAAAGAGGAAGCGAACATTGAACAATTTAATGCCATGTATTAGTTATCCGATCCCTACCTTACTATTTTAGAAATTTCCAATTTGATATCCCAATCAATTTAGAAGTAATGTTACAGAGAACAAATGTCGGTAAGGTAGGGATCGGCTTTGAAATTTTTCAAACAGACCTTATACCTCCTTGGTGACAAAACAAAAGCCATAAGATTGGCAGCAGCGTGGATTTCAACCAAGATAGCGAAAAAACTTAGCTGTCGAGTGAGAGAGCGAGATCTCCCTTGATATCGAGCTCCTCAGAGGCCCTTAGGGCCCAACTCGTCCTCGACGAGTCCTGGCGATTGTTCGGCCCGAGAAGGCGCCGCATCGGATTCCAGAAATTCCCTGGTCGTCAAACGGCCGGCCTTTATAGTGAGGGCAGCTGTGAAGTGAAAGTGCAGGCGGCGATTACCTACCGAAGGTAAGTTCGCGATATTATCGGATGCTGCGCAGCTTGCACATACCCAAGTGCAAGAAACTGTCACCCTGGGTTTGACCAAGGCTTATAACTATTATAAGGTAGTGATCCAATATCCAAATGAAAATATCGATATTTTATATATCGAT
>JAUESI010000026.1:3125830-3139401 GCA_032275145.1 Synergus laeviventris | reverse complement strand
TTCCTTTTACCATTATTTCCTTCTAGCATTTCCCATTTCCATTTACCATTTCCTTTTAGCATTTATGTTTATCATATCCCTTTACCATTTTGAAGTAAGGTAATTTAATTTTGTTTCTAAAGATGATCAAATGTGTTCATATAAAGCTGTTCATTTCTTTCGTCGAAATAAACTTTACTACTCAAAAATACTTACTTATAATAGAAAAAATTTCATCCATTCAAGTATAACATTAATTGGTAAACCCGTACCTTTTTTATGAAAAGAAACATATGTTCAAAAAAGGAGAATATAACTATTCTAAGTAGTGCATAATGCACTGGAAATCAGTGAAAATTCACTGAAATTTCCCGTAGTTATAAGTGCCGATTATAGAAAATTACAGTGACTTTTCACTGATTCTCAGTGCATGCCACTCTCTTGAATAGAGTGTCATTGAAAATCTGTGAACTTCCACTGATTCAATTTTATTGAGAATATCTACTTATAGCAAAAGTGCCCTGTATTTGGTGAATTGAGAATTTTTTCATATTCACATATAATTCAACTGGCTCACCAGAAATCCTTCAACGATCACTACAGGGTTCCACTGTACCCATAACAAGAGGTGAAAAAAGTTAGAATTGCTGCAAGTGCAATCGACATACATCGCATCGGAGATCCTTTGCGTCTATTCTTATTCCACGTCCCGATCGGCGGTTTGCTGAAGCATCAGTCAGGACAAAAGCGAATTGTTTCTTTTCCCCGGTAATGATCGGGGAACGTGGAACGTTTCTCATTAAAGATCGTACTTGTTCTTTCAGTTTGCCTCATGTCGATGCGAAACATCGGTTGCGACTTTGCGAGATGTGCTACAAAGAAGTCCGAGTCGTAACTTGGTCTCCGACCGGACCAAGTTTGGGATCGACAAATGAGACAAAGAATCGACCCCAAAACCAGCAGAATGGCATCGACTCGATTCGACTTTCTGCGACGTAAAACAACTAATTTCCAATATCCAGTACCTTTATCTTCCATTATGCCTTTCTCTGAGTTTTTGTCCAGGCGAACACCAAGTGACGAAAAACGTGTTTCGTGTTTGTGTTCCTGAATGAAGGAATCTCATTCATATTAAGGCCGTGTATTACTTATCCGATCTCTACCTTACCGGCATTTTTTCTCTGCAATGTGACTTCTGTGCTTATTCAGATATCAAATTGGAAGTTTCTAAAATGAAAGAAAATATTCTAAGGCACGTTTATCTAGTCCTATATTATGCTTCAATTGCTTGGTATTCTTTAGAATTCCTAGGCTTCCAGTCCGCTAGAGTCCCCCCTAATTCGCTTGTATTCAGTTGAACACCCTAGAATTCTCAGCAATTTGAGAGAATTATAAGAATTTCTAAAGGATTTCAGGAAACACGAAGAATTTCTAATGAATTATAGGATATTATGTGAATTCTGGGGACTTATATTCTGTCCAATAGGGTTGTTAGTAGTATAGCTATGACAGTTCTGGAACAGTTCGACGTAGTTCCAGGTGCCACCGCTAGATCAAGCCACATTCGATCGATAACTGACCTTCCAACATCGGTCGGTAACGTAGAATAGTGATGCAGAATGTTTAACGTTAGTTTAACATTTCTCAATGTCAAATAATTCCTGCGAAATGTTAAATTAACTTTGAGCAATATTAAATTAACGTGAAACTGATGTTTAGGTAACTTTGAGGAATGATAAACTAATATATCTCAATCGGTAAAACAGGGACTCCCTTATCACTTAGGTCATAAATATACATTGGTATTCTACCTTGCCGATAGATTGTGGCAGGTCAGGTTCCAACTTACTGTGGCACCTATCCGACTGGTAGAAGCTAGTAATTTACCCTAATAATGTGGCGCCATCTAGTGGTGGTGTCGGTAACTACATCGAGTAAGAACTTTAAAAAATTTGGTTATTTTCAAGTGATTTCTATAAAATTTAAAAGATTTCTAGGTTTTTTAAAAAATTTCGTAAAACTTTATGGTATGTCGGGGTATTTGGCGATATTTTAAAGGAATTCATGAAATTTTAAGATATTTTAAGATTTTAACTCCAGAATTCCCTATAATTTGCTTAAATTCACTTAACCTAGAATTCTCAACAATTCAAAAATAAAGCATGAAAATATGACTCTAATATTTACCATATCCTAAACGGGGAAGACGTATTGCGTCCCTGAAAGTTAATTTTTGGACTATCCTCCGTTTATTGCATCTGCTTGTCCTCGGTGTTTCGCGCATATCCCCTCTTCGTGGTTAGAATCACGAGAGTGTTTCAGACCCCGTTCTTACATTGTATAGAAAGATATCTCCTGGTTCCCTCAAACTTGGTTGGTTTTGCAAATTTATAAGACCGGACAGTAGCTGCCAATTATCGTTAATTGAGACCCGTAAAGCATGCTCCAAAGAGGCAGCTGAATTATTCTTCTGGATTCTGGCTTCTGGTGTCCAATGCCGCCATTCTTTGAATTTTCATATTTATTTGGTGAAGTCTTTAATAGTACTAAATTTATTTTATAAAATTCTTGGAAATTCCCTGATATTCCTAAAAATTTCAAAACGTTTAAAATCCCTCAAAGATCCTTACAGTTCATAAAAATCTCTTAAACTTTCATGAATTCCTTTCAAATTCCGCGAATTTCTTATAAATTCCTTGGGTTCATTAAAATTCCTCAGAAATTCGCCAGAACGCCATTTTAAATAGGGCTAAACAGGGAAATTACTTCATGGGTTATACTGCATGAAATTCTAGGAATTCTAGCGGAATAAAGTGTATTGTATAAGGTTTCGTGGAATTTAAGAGAATTCCAGAGAATCGCAGAAATATATTAGGAATTGTGTCGAACTTTGGTAAATTTCTGGAAATTCTGGATTTAAAGAAATTAAAGATTTAATTTCTCGAAAATTGTATAAATCTGTAAGGAATTGCTGGAATTTCTTGTAAATTCTGAGTAATTCAATTGAATTAAAAAAAATGCTAAGAATAAAGGGATTTTGATTTCAAATTCTTGAATTATAGGGAATTCAAGTGAATTTACGAGGCCTAAATAAAATTTATTCTGATTAAAATGAATTCTTAAGAATGACAATTATTTTCCGAATACTAGGATATTTTAGGGCATTTTAGAAACTTTGAGAAAATTCTATTGAACTGAAGAGAATTTTAGTAAACTCAAAGGATTTCTAGGGAAATAACTCGTTTTATAGTGTTTTCTAGGGAATTTTTAAAAATTTCAAGGTGCGCCTTTAGGAAATCCTGTGAAATTTAAGGGTTATTTAAGTGAAATTCTATGTAATTCTAGGGTATTCAAGCGAATTCGTGTAAATTTAAGGAAATAGTAAATAGTATGAAATAATTAAGAAAACGTACGAATTTAAACTTAAATTTAAATTCCGGAGAATTTAGAAATTTAGAAATTCCTACAATACCCTAGAATTTAAAAATGTTCTGCAATGCAATTGAATTACTTAGAATTTACAAAAATTCCTGCGAACCCTTACAGATTTATACAATTTTTTAGAAATGAAATCTTTAATATCCTTAAACTTTATAAAGTCACAACCGATACAATTAAATTCCCTAGGATGCTCCCGAATTTCAAGAAAATCTCCAAAGTTCGATACAACTCCTAATAAGCTTCTGCGATTTTCTAGAGTTTGCCTAAATTCCATAAATACTTATACAACACACTTTAATCCGCCAGAATTCACAGAATTTCACCACAGTTAAATTCCCCAGAATTTAATGAAATTCTAGGTAATTATAACTGTAGTGAAATTCTGTGAATTTTAGCTCGGGAGAGGCAGCTGAATTATTTTTCTGAATTTCTGGTGTCCATGCCGCTACTTTCCCTATCAAAAAAGAAATTGTTTGCCAGGAATTTCAATAAGGGATCTTTGTGTTCGATTGGTCGTCGTTCGCGATTGAGATAACTTCTCGCGGAATGCACTTACGCACTGGGAGAGGATGGACGAGTGGTCTCTTAATTGATCGCCTAGCGACGAATAATTATCCGCTTCATCTACGCTACTTAGGACACGCTTGAATCTTAGATAAAACTGGAATAATTAACGACTAAGATTTATATTTCCGCTTTATTTTTGATTTTACTCTTGTCATTTGTCCTCATTTTTTACTTTCCGTTTTCTATTCTTGTGGTAATTTTCATCGAGTTAAATGAATCATTCTTAATCATCCTCTAGCCCCCGAAAATTCTATTAAATTCCACATAAACTCCTTATAGTTCACTTTATTTTACTAGATTTCCCTAGATTCTGCTAGAGATACTTAGTTCCTAGAATCCCTTAAAATTTCATGGAATACCCTAGAATTTCCTATAAATTCCTACAATTTACTTCACTATACAAGATTTCTTCTACAATTATTTTTACTGTTCTTAAGCGAACTTCTAAGGAATTTCAAAAGCTTTTACAAAATTATATAGGATTTTCAGGAATTCTTAGTAATTTCACGAAATTTAAAATAATTTCATGAGGTTTCATGGGACATTTATTTAAATAATTTACGATGAGCAGAGCCGAGTGCGGAGCGCAATGTTTAAATCATTTTTTAATCAAATATTGAGTGCGAAGCGCAAATCTTCGAATGAGAATGTGTTCCTTAACGTCGATAGAACCTTCAGTAAATAAATTTCTCATCTCATTTCACGTAAAAAGCAAATTTTGTTTTAGTTTGCACATTTTTAAGATTGGAAAAGAATTTCCATTGTCCAAGTTTGTCGCTTAAACTCGTCAGTACTAAAAACTTCTGAAAGTAATACTCTCCTCTTTTGAGGATTAGCCTTTCCGTCTCCTGACACCAAAAAGTATGGTTCTTCAGGAAAAACTTATGGTCATAACATCTCGACTCGAATCTGGTCCATCGCCATATAAACTCTCCGGATCAGTGTTTGCGGTTCGAAGTCGTTGTCTTCCTACGTAGTGTGGACGAGAGACTTTGTGTTGTGTGGTATACACAAGGAACATAACACAAGGAACACAAGGAATCAAGTGAGCGCCGCCTCGCCGGCCGGTTAGGGTCGGTGACTCGAATGGTCGCCGATCCGTCAGTCGATTACTCCGGGGATCTTACGTGAACATGGAAACAGGTTCTTGGAATCCGGTTCTCGATTCTACATACGACTCTAATCAACGCGGTTAGATTGCTGCATCGTTCCTTGGTTAGTCGTTCGCTCCAACCCAGGAGCGGACTCGATACATGTATGTACCAAGAACATTGTTCTTTCGCTATACCATTCTGCCTATACATTCTTCAAGCCGCAAAATATTCCTTTCTCACTTGATTATGTAACTTTTTGCTTTTCGCTGAGGTGCATAGATAACAGTTCGGCTGAAAATTTCGTAGAATAACACGGTGAAACCAATTTCTTTGGTAAAATTCGATTCTATTATTCAATATAGTTACCTTCGAGGGCGGTACAACGATTATAGCGGTCATAAAATTCTCTGATACCATTTTTATAGTATGATTTCTCTTTAGCCTCAAAATAGGCCTCCGTTTCGGCAAACATCTATTCATTAGTGCTGCATTTTTTTCTAGCGAGCATTCTTTCAAAGGTCTGCCAACAGGAAAAATTCACTCAGGGCCAGATCTGGAGAATACGGTGGATGGGGAAGCAATTATTCACCTAATGCATGCAATTTTGCCATCGTTTTCATTTATTTGTGGGACGGTGCATTGTCTTAATGAAACAGCACTTTTTTCTTCTTCAAATGGGGCCGTTTCTTCGTGAGTTCATCCTTAAAATGCTCCAACAACTTTATGTAATAATCGCTGCTGATGCTCTGGTCCTTTTCGAGGTAATCGATTAATTTTATACCATGCGCATCCCAGAATACTGATGCCATAACCTTGCCAGCCGACTGTCGATTGGACTCTGGAGTGTAGTGATGGAGCCATGTTTCATCCATTATCACATATCGTCTGAAAAATTTGTCTCCATTATGGTTGAATATCGCTAAACATTGCGCAGAATCATCAACACGTTGTTACTTTTGATCAATTGTGAGCTCACGCGGTATCGTGCACACAGCTTTTGCAGTGGACTTTTGAGGACTTTTTTTATGTTTTAGTCGGAAACAGCCTCTTTTCGGACATCCACTGCATATGGATTTAATTTTAGTAACACCGTCAATGTGTGAGCCTACGAACTTTTCAGCCCATCAGTTATCACCCAAATTCTATTTCATATAATTACCATTTATCCGAAATTCATATCATCGAATCAACATTTGCTCCAATAACTGTATACACCCGAATTACTGTTGAACCTAACCTAATATTCATTTTTCCTAATTTCTGTTTGCCCGCATTAGTATTTCACCTGTGTTCCACTTGAACGACATTCCACTGTTCCCAAAATTTCTATTTCTCTGAATCCAAGTTTAACCACAAATTTCAAAATTCTAGATATTAGATTTGCTCTAAATTCATTGTACCCCAATAATCATTCAACCAAATTTATGTTTGCTCGAATCGACGTTTGGCATACTTATCTTCTTTTCGTCCGAATTGTAATTTTAACTAATTTTCAGTGAATTATCAAAAGCGGGAATTCCTGGGGGAACCAGAATTACCATTTGTCCGAAACTCACTACTTGACAATTTTCAACTTGAGTTTCCGATCGATGCACTGCCGATAAGATAGATGTAGATGGCGCCTCTCAATACTTCTTCTAAAGTGAAATGCGCGGGACATTTAAATCAAGAAATATGTATTGAAAGGCGCCATCCACATCTACCTATTATTGGTATTTCTTAAAATTACCTAAAATTCCTGAAAATCTAATGTAATTTTGTAAAATCTTTTAAAATCCCTTAAAAAATTTCCAGACAAGGTTTAAAAGATCTTAAAATTCCCAGAAACTTCTTGAAATTCTACTGTAATATTTTGAAGTTCTTTGAGATTTCACAAACTCTTTTAAAGAACAAAAAAATCTCTTCAAATCCTATAAAATTCAACAAAATCTTTTAAAAGTCATGAAAGTCTCTCAAACTTTCTTGAAATTCCTTAAAATTTCACGAAAACATTCGAAATTACTTAAAATTTATTGGAATCTTTTAAAATTCTTAGAAACTTCTTCATCTCCCTTAAAATTTCAATACATTAAAAATCGCTTGAAATTCCTTACAGTTCTTAAAAATATCTTAAAATTTTATGAATTTCTTTAAAATTCCACGAAATATCCTGATATTCCTTAAAATTCTACGAAATTTTTTTAAAATCCTAATAATATTTTTAAATTCGTAAAAATCTCTTAAAAATCGTCAAAATCTCTTAGAATTCTTAGAAACTTCTTTAAATTTCCCTGGCGTTGGTTTACTACTTGATTTGGAAAATAAGTGGAGAAAATAAACGAAAATAATTCCCTAGAAATCATATAATTGCCCTAGAATTTTTTATAAATGCCTTGGGTTTCCTGAAGTTTGTAGAAATTTCCGCATTTCTCGCCAATTGCCTAGAGTATTATGCTCTCAGAATCCACAAGAATTCTCTGGATTGATCAAAATTTAAAGACATAATACGAAATTCTTGGGAATTTCAAAGAATGATTGGAAATCGTAAGAATTATAAAAAATTATAGGGAATTGGAAGTAATCATAGAGAATGTCAGTAGTTGCTTAGGTACTTATTGAAATTCAAGAGAATTCTATGAAAATCTAGGGAATCCTATTAATAGGTTTTTAGAGGAATCTAGAAAATAACAGGAAACTAAAGAGCTTTCAAGTGAAATCAGCGAAATTCTGAGGAGTTAAAGAATGCAAATTATTTTTCTAAAATTCTAGCGTATTTTAGGGTTTTCTAGTGAATTAGAAAAAATTTAAAGCCGTGACTTGCAGGGAATTCTGGGAAATTCTAAGGTAATCTAGAAACTTCTAGAGAATTGTATGAAATCTAATTTAATTGTGTGAAAGCAGACAAAGGTGCGAAAGAAATGCTGCTTTTGTGTAACATTTGTGCTCCTTTCTTCTTTTTCTACATTTTCTGCACATTCTTTATCCTAAAGAGGAAATTAATTTTTAAAAGCTAAATTGCGTAGGAAATTCATCAGAGCGGGAACTCGGAAAGAGAGACGAGTCCGACTCGCACTTATCTTCCCCCCGCAATCGAGGCAATGTATTCAAGGCACGAACTATTGTCGCTGCTGAATGGACGTTTTCAGTTTAAGTCGCACGCTGCCTGGACAAAGAGATCATTACAGAGTAAGAAAAGCACCATTGGTGCTGGTGCGGACACCTAAATACCAGGAATTCGCACCCTGATTATACCGCCTTACGACCAATGGGCAGCAGATGTGTATTCGATAACGACAACCAATACATCCATTTCTCCAATTACTTAAGCGATTCAAAGATTTTTTTACGCTCCAGGCACATCTATATTGTTTGGATGCCGTTCCATTTAAAAAATCTACCTTAGAGATTAAATTAAAGAAAATTGATACTACCGAATGATCATAAGTAAGAGATCAGCTTTACCGATTGCCGATAATTATTAATATTAGCGTTCGACATTAGAGTTCAACTTGAATTTAGTCTAATTACAAAAACACGGCGCAATTACCATGAAATTAAAGTATCTTATCAACTGATGGTAAAAAAAGCATAATGTATTATCTACAATCGATAATACTCGGTTCGTATTAAAGTTCATTTGCAGATTAATCAGTTCTATACTTTACCAGCCATCGATAAAAGAGGTAGGGCATCTCATCTAAGTTCATACAATTTCATTCCGAATTCCCCTTTCCCTTTTCTCTTCTCCTTTTCCATTTTCTACTTTTTCTTTCTCCTTTTACATTTTGCCTCCCCTTATCCTTTTTTATCCCTTCCCTTTTATCATTTCTCCCCTTATCTAAACCTTGACTCAATTGACCTTACCCCATTCTATTTTCCTCTTTCCAGTCTCCCGTTCCCCTTTTATTTTACCCCCGTCACCTTCTAATTTCACCTTTTCCGTTACCCCTTTTTCCTTCACCTAAAGTCATTCCAGTTTCCAGTTTCCCCTCCTCATGTTCCCTTTTATATTCCTCCTTTATCTGTTCCTTTTCCCATTTCCCCTTTCCCTTTCTCATTTCCCTTCCGCATTTCACATTTCGAGATTGGAGTGAAACTATAAATAAATTTCATTAAAAAAGCAGGACTAAATAAAAAATAAATTATAATAGCTTATCGGCTGATCGTAAAGAATCCTGTATTACCTGGAATCGATAATCCAGACATCTACAAATCTTCCGTTGATAATACATTCTCTGTATACGTCCGAAAAGTTAAATAGATCAGAGATGATTAATACACGCTTCTTAACTAAATTCCATCCGCAGGTAATTTAGTTTTTTATCTTATCAGCCGTCGGAGAAACAGTTGAGGTATCTTATCTGAGTTAATAAAATTCTAACATTATTAATTCATGAATGCAACTCGTATTCGTAGGAACTGCTTTCCAGCTGTCGTAAGGGGATTCAATAACCACATTTAATTCATTCTTGCGTGTTTTAAGAAGACTTGAGCTTCTTTAAAGTCTGGTTACTGCATGCGGTGCCCTACAGCAAAAGCTCTTTTCATCCCTTTTTTTCCACTCTTCTCACTGACATACACAATTCACTCGAGGCGGAATGTCAAAGTTTTAAATCCACCGGCGAGAGATTACGGGAACGGCTAAGTCACTTCTTGAAAAACAACGACCTGCAACAACGACGAGAAGATGCGCAGACCACAAAGAATTCATCGGACAGGTTCATATTTTGCAGTACCCAATGTCAGTGAGATCAAGAACCGAGATAAACACGTCTCAAATGTCAATGTGCATAATATCGAAGTTAGCAAAATCGTAAATACTTGATACTAGAAGGGAAGCCTGCCTGTTCTGATTTCATTTTCGATAAGACATTGTCTCCAGAAATAACCACGACATTTGAATATGCTTTGAGACTATTCTTTCGCTCTTTTTTAAATATATTTAACAACGCTATACACAATTTTAAAGAACAAATTCTCACAAAGGTAAATAAGGGTACTACTTTACCGACTGCAGGTAATACCGGGCCAATTTCGCAATAAACTCGCCATGTTATAATCAATTTTCAACTGATGACAAGGCAGTATGCAACTATAACAATCGTCAGTCATATTGAATCCTAGAGTTCGAGATTGGAGTGCAACTGTAATTCAATTTGAATAAAACAAATATAGGCCAGTAAACAAGATATTAGAATTGGTGACACAGATGAAGTTTCCCTTTTTTTTTTATAGTCAACCGATATTTTTAGAACTTATTAAATAAGGAATAATATTACTGACTGATAATAAATACGATAGGTGCTTTAAAGATTGTCGGTAATGTTGAGTCATATCGTTTCAGATTTTAGTTCAACTTTAATTGAATCTAATTTCAAGAAAACATGTAGCAATAAGCAAGAAATAACTCACAATGGTAAATAAAAGAACTACTTTACCGACTGTAGGTCATACATGATTTTAAAGTTTCGTAATGAGTCCTTCATATTTAAACTTCATTCAGTTTGATGAAAAGCTCATGACCTAATAAACTGGCAAAGTTAAAATCGATATCGACTGCTGTTAAGGAAGTTGAACACATTACCAGCAGTCGATAAAATACATTTTTGTGTTTCATTTGTTTTAAGTTTATACTCTCCATACATGTCCGTAAAAAACAGAAATTTTAAAGTTTAAAAAGTTAAAAAAAAGAATTAAAAAAAACAGGATTCAATTAAAATGAAACATTTTACCGTTCATTGGTACAATATATTCTAATTTTAAGTATTAAGAGAACAGATACATTCCTCCAACACCTTTAGAATGAAATTTAGAACCCCATCCAGGAAGTTAGTTTCTTTAATTGCAAATGCAAGCATGTTATTTAAAGTTTTTATTTCCCTCTCTAGAATGCTCTATTTTACATTTTTACGTGCAATGATTATTTGCAACGTTCATTATTTTCATCTTTAGAGAAAATAATTACAAGATTTTCTGTTGGGGGTCTAGTTGACCTCGAAAGCAACCATTAAATATAATATTTTTTATGTCTCCACACTCACAGCGGATATCTTCATTAACGATATGATGTAAATTATCAAACCGCGGAAGATATTTGTTACGCCTTAATGAACCGCAGTCTCTGAATTGTAAAACTCTATCGACAATATTTATCACAAAATACTTATCTACAGCTCAAAATTCTTAATTTCAAAAGTTTCAAATACTTTGTCAATCAAGAGCAGCAAATCATGAGGAATCGAATCGATACCGTTCCGCGAGAATGAATAGCTCGAAACTCGTGGATGTTTAGGAGGATGGCGTGTGATAGGAATGTTTATTCACCGAATCGTATCGTTACTTAAGTTCTTCTTCTTTCTGCATAGCGGTTTTGCGGCGGACCGGGACCACCCGGCGTGCGCAAGCATCTGAATTAATTATTTGTTTTAATATAAAATCTGCGGGGTGTGATTTAGTTGACCGCCACAGGGGCAAGTAGCTCTCGGGCACATAAACAAGTCGATGTCGTGTTGTTCCCTGACCGTGAAGATGTATGTGTGCCCTGACTAACAAGTTACACCAGCGCCGCCAGTGTGAAAGCTGCGCTACGTTCCCCAACCCTCGGTGACCATCAGCGTCACTTTACCATCTTCAGAACAGATCCATCCATTAATATCTCTTCTACTTTATTTCAAGAAAAATAATGCTCTGCTCCCATACATATTACATATACTTCCCCCTTTTTTCTCGCCCTTTTCTTGTTGCGATTCTTCACTCTTCCCATTTGCAATTTTTATTCTTTCTCTTTATCTTTCTTCATTCTCTTTTACTTCTCTTTCTTATCTTTAGGTCTTCCCTGTGTCCATTTTCTTTCTCTACTCTCTACAATTTCTTTCAAAAATATTTTCAAGTTCTCAACTTCCTTTTTCACTTTTTCTATTTCAAATTTCCCCTTTCCACCCATCTTTCCATTATTTCTTTACTATTTTATATTTTACCCTTCCTTTTCCCTCCTCTTTTCCCATTTCTATTCCCATTTTCATTTTTATAATTATCGGTTTCCCATTTCCATTTCCTTTTTCCACTCTACCTCCCTCTGTCACATTTCCCCTCCTCTTTCCATTTTCTCCTAAAACATTTTCCCATTCCCGCGCCCTGTCCCCTTACAAATTGACCTTCGACTTTCCTATTTCCCCTTTCCGCTTCCCGTCTTCCCTATTGACATCATCATTCTCATTTCTATTTCCCTTATCTCTTTTTCCATTTCCCCTTACCCATTCTCCATTTATCTTTTTCATTTCTCATTTCCTCTTTCCCTTTTCCCTTTCCCAGATTCACTTACCACTTTTCCAGCTCCCGTCCTCCTTGCCCACCTATTTCCATTTTTTTCCTTACGAGTGTCTCTTTTACGCTTCCTTTTTTCCTTTTCCATGTCCCCTTTTTCATTCGTCCTTTCCACTTTACCATCCCATTTACCCCTTCAACATTTCCCCTCCCCTATTACATTTCTCCTCACTATTTTCCCTTTTTCCCGGCCCCTTTACCGCTTCTCTTTTCGATGTCAAATTTCCAATTTCCCAGTACCCTTCCTTCTTTTTTCTTTTCACTTAACTCCTTGCCCTTTCAATGTCTCTTTTTCCATTTCCTATTTATCTTTTCATATTTCCTCATTTTCTCTTTTCACATTCCTATTTCCAAGTACACTTTCCCATTCCTCTGTATCCTTCCACATTCCCTTACCTTTCCATCTACCCTTTATCCACTTCCTCTCTCCTTTATCCCCTTACCCATTGACCTTCCGCATTTCGCCTTTACCATTACCCTTTTTCGCTTCCTCTATAGTCTTTCCCGTTTCCAGTAACCCCTTCCCTTTATCCTCTTTCCTTTTTCTCTTCCTTGTTCCAATTTTCCCGTTCCCTGTTGAAGTGAAGATTGAAGTGCAACTTTAATTCAATTTTATTAAAAGAACATAACGAAATAATCAAGAAATTATAATAGTTTATCAACTGATAAAGTATGCTGTATTATCTACAGTCGATCATCTTGGCAGCTAAAATTCTTCCGTTGATAATTAATTCTGGAAAGTTGAAAAGATCAGAAATAATTAATAATACTAATAATAATTAGGTACCAAATTCTTATTAAAAGTTTATTTGTAGGTAAATCTGAACGCATATTATTAGGATTTGTTGAATGGGAAAGCAGGAAAATAGGGGAAAAAGTGTTTCGTAATTTATAAATGGCCCCAGCAGAAAAAGTCATGAAAAAATTTCACGTTTAAATCGATCCGAGATTTAGAAATAAAAATGAGAGCATTTGGCAAATTTTATGTGAAGATAAGTCACTCTTAGAATTTATATGTACTGCAAGAATACGTAAAATGTTTTTCTCACTCAATGGTAAGTGTCTTGAACGTGATTTTTTGTCTACCTAGAGAGTCCTGATACAAATGTATAAAAATGAAGGCTTATTTGCAGAGACGAGTACTTGCAACTTCGAACTTCTTTTCACGAAGTGTGTACACACACACAC
>JAUESI010000026.1:3104122-3121936 GCA_032275145.1 Synergus laeviventris | reverse complement strand
CTACAACCATACCCTAGATATGGATATAGTATTCTTAACCCTATATATATTATATAGGATACAATATTCTTATCCCTTATGCATCTATCTATAAATGGTACTTATTAACCACATTCATCCATCCCTATATTCATCTATCCATATTCCTCTATACCTACACCTCCATCCATTTATCTTTTTCACCGTCACTTCTCATATTCACGTATCCCTGCTTCGACATTTCTATCTCTATTCGTATATCCCTATCCCTGCACAGACTTCCCTACATCCCTATCCATATTTAACTATCCACGAATCATGTCATCCTATCCCTGCATTCCTATTAATAAATTTCTGTCCCTATTTCCATATCACTGTATCCTTGTCGATTCATCCCTAACCCTATATTCTTATCCACATATCGCTAGTCCCATTTATATCCCTATTAAAAACTATTTTATTCACGGTTAATAAAAGACATCTCTACATTACCTTCACTAGGTATATGTAATAAGAATGGCCAATAGCGTGAGCTATTAAAGATTGTGGTGTTTAAAAATTAAACGACTTCAACTCAAAAAACCAGATAAGATATACAGGTGCAGTCAAATCAATTGAAAAATATGAATCAAATCAAATAATATTTGTCCACCGCTATTTATTTATCGTCCTCTTTGCTGGGTGCAGAAAAAGTAAAGCTGTCGAACGTGACGGCCGGGTTCTTTTTTCATTGGCGTGGGCTGTGAAGCGATAAACGGCGCTTTTAGAACCGAACAATGACGTTCAATGTAGTGTGACGGGATGATACGTTGCGGGGGCCCTCAGTGGCCAAACAACCCGCTGGGAAATTCCTATAGCCTGTGACCATGGGGTTGCACATCATTACCCACCGCTGTTGACATCACGTTATAGACACCGTCATTCGAGTTCGTGGGCGCGTGACACGCGGTGAGTATTTGTAATGCTATGTCACACCACCGAACTACGAGTTACGCTATGAAATCTCCTTATTTCAACTAGTGGGATAAATATCTGATACTCTTTTAAATTTAAATAAATTATTCCAGCTGGTAATTTCGGCCAACGTTGACCCTGTATATTCTAGGGAAGCTTCTGTTCCTAGTAAAAAGGTCGGAATCGGGCTGACCATCCGAAAACACGACCTGGTCTAATTTAAACCGACTGATGCTAATTTAGGTATCAATTTTATCGGCAGTCGATAAACCCTTGTTGTATAATAATTACCAGAGAAGTAATCATTTTTCGCATCTTGGATATGGAACATGTGATAGGGGATAGGTATATGAATTAAGGAATTATTGAAGATGTGAGATAAAACATATTTATTTCAGCCGGAAATTTCGGCCAAAATTGGTCCTGAATTTTCTAGGGATGCTTTATTTTCGTAGCAAAAACTTGTAAGCGGTCTGACCATCCGAAAACCCGATCTCACCTAATTTATATATATATACTATACCGACTGATGGTAATGTAGATATCCTCTTTATCAATAGTTGATAAATCGTTTTTATATAATAATTGCCAGAGAAGTAATCATTTCTCGCATCTTGAATATGGAACATGTGATAGGGGATAGGTATATGAAATAAAGAATTAGGGAAGATGCGATAGAGATAGGGAATAGATAATTCTCTCCACAAATGAAATAAATCTTATGTTCATTAACAAATTTCGACTCCTCCGAAGTGTACAAGAATTTTAATTGGCGACAACTAAAAATGGCTTTTAAACTTGTGAATACATTTTAATTCTCATAAATAACATCTTAATGAAGAAATCTTCCACCAGGTATTGACAGTCGATAAAAATGAATTGGCTTCGACAGTTACTTCTGCAACAGTTTTTCACTTGCATCAATCGTGAGTCATAAAATGGAAGTATTACATATTTTATCGATCCAACCGACCTAGATTTTAAATGGAATATTTTTTTTTTGAATTATCGAACGTCTTGTTAGCCGATGAAAAATGTCTTTTACAGTTAAAACCTCAAGGGTTATCGTCCAACATTTTCTCGCGACGTTTTATTCCGTTAAAAAAGACATACCAACATCCGGTGGTCCAGTCGATGACGACCGAAAAGAACCGGTTACTGAGGTCGTAAACGATCGTTTAATTCGTTGGCGTTGATTGTATGCAACTATAAAACCGCTGATTCTGTAAAACTCACCGTGATTTGCAGAGATCTTTTTTCTTAACTGTCTGCTACAAAATATGTACATTTTTGAAGAACCCCCCGAATCGATTTGTGTTACATTTTATGGGAAACTGACGAACAAATTTTTATGGCACTCGTTTTTAAAAAAAGCTCTTGGAATTGAGGTATTAAATAATTTAATAAAAACCAGAGTCTCTCGCTTCGCTTTTGGTGTTCGGAATTGGGAAATTAACCGCGGACAGAAAAAATTCAAGTTGGTAAAAAGGTTGGCTTGGACAAATATAATAATAATATATAAATAGGGTTGCTAGTTATTTTTTAACAATAATTTTTCCCATTAGTTGTATTTTAAATAGGATTACCACTCGTTACTAATTGCTAGTTTCTTCTTATCAATAGGTTTTTTGGCTATTTTTTATCATTAGGGTTTTCAGTTACATTTTACAAATTATTAAGTTTAATAGCTATGTTTACCACTAGGGTCAATAGTTATTTTTAACCACTAGAGAAACCACTTATTCTATCAAGAGGATTACTATATATTTTTTACACACAGGGTTTACAAAGTATTATTAACAATAGGGTTACGATTGATTACCAATAGTGTTAATGTTCTCTTTATCCAATATAGAGTAACTAGTTATTTTTACTAATAGGATTGCTTTTTACTCACAAGGTTTACGCAAAGTGTTTTAACAGTAGGATTACTTGTTTTACCAATTGTGTTCATAGCTATTTTTAAGTTTTAACAAATAGGGTAACTAGTTATTTTTACAAATAGGTTTCTTAGTTATTTCTACTAATAGGGTTACTAATTTCGTTTTATCAAAAACGTACCAAGTTATTTTTAAGAATAGTGTTTATAGTAATTTTTAACCAATAGGGTAACTAGTTATTTTGTATAAATAAAGTTTACTAGCTATTTTTACCGAAAGTATTCTTAGATATTTTTAACCAATAGCATAACTAATTATTGTTACAAAAAGCTTTCATAGTTATTTCTACCAATAGGGCTACTAGTTGATCTTTATCAATATGGTAACAAGTTATTTTGTACAAATAAATTTTAGTAGTTATTTTATCAATAAGATTGCTAGTTTCTTTTTATCAATAGGTCAAATAGTTATCTTTACCAATAGGGTTCCTAGTTATTTGTTTGCTAATGAAGTTCACTACTAGGACTAAAACTCAAAAGATCGACTCTAAAATACGGATTGAAGCAGATCCTCGAAAACGGAACTGCATACGCGTACGTCGTCTTGAAGGATCTAATAGAAGGAAAGGAATAACTATAGTAACAAAACCCGGCGACGGGGCGACCCTGGCTGCCTCCTCCACATTGGGTCGATACTCTGCGAGCCACCCACCTTTTCACTCACACCCCCACCCCCATCCCTTCACTGTCTCTCTCCCTCTGTAACCCCTTCCCACAAAACAGCCCATCTTCGCCATCCTTCCAACCCCTCGCCGCAACAGCAGCCAATCCTCCACCCCCGAAACAACCCACCCCCAACCTCGGCAGTTGCAGGTGCACTGTTTGATTGATCGTTTATCGATACGTGGACCACCATGGCGGCCAGTGGCGACCTACCACCCGGTACAGGCATTACACATTTATAAGGGCGTTAAATACCAGGCATTGGTAGCATCGAGTGTTCTCTATACAACTACCCCACCCGCTGGAACAAGCCCATCCCTCTACCCCTTCACCCCTTCCTTTAAGGATCATTTTTGCCTCGGTTGGATGGTCGATTTGTATCGGTGTTTGTAAGCCTAGCATACGACTTCAATGTTACGACTCGAACATCCGCCCCCATTAATTTACCCCCCCCCCTTCCCGCTCACAATACCTCAACCCAGATAAGCGACCAGCGAAACCACCCGATACTCGAATCCCAATTCAAAACCGATACTTATCGATATGTGCTTCCGCTTACCATTCACTACACACAAGCAATCGAACTAACTCCTCACCCCTCTCTGCAACCACCACCCCTACTATTCCACAACCACCGACACTTCCGGATACAGTGTATCAATTTTTAACGGCACTCTGGATTTATCGGTGTTTATATTCCACTCGCCGATATAGGGTCTCGGAGGGAAGCAAAATCTTGGCTACTCTTGCTGGGGGTTGCTATTTTGTTGGAGTTAAGGGTTGGGGAGAGTGTCTGCGGTTGACCCCTCTTGAATTATTGAGGGCATCTCAATAATTCTGGATTTTAGAGGATCTTCATGTTTCGGATTTCAAGCTTTGAGCATTTAATTTAATTTTGATTTTATGACGATTAATTAATGATTAAATTTATGAATTTAATATAGGGGAAAAATGTAGGTAAAAATGTACGGAAATTTTGTTTATATATCCAGCATTTTTTTAAACCCCCTTTCTTTAGTTCTTGTTAACCCTTTTTTACAAGTCTTTTATAGACAATAACTTTTCCGAACCCCTTTACAACCCCTTTTTCTAACCACTTTTCCTAACCCCGTTTACTCATTCCCTCTCGATGACTTTTTCTAACGCTTTTTCAACCCCTTTTTCTAAAATCACTGTTCTAAATCCCTTTTCTAACCCCTTTTGTTAGGCACATTTTCTCTTACACTTTTTCAAACACCTTTTCTAAATAATTTTTATAACCCATTTTTTGTTAACTCTCTTTTACAAACCTACTGTTTTTGAATCCCTTTTATAAATGCCTTTCTTATACTCCTTTTCCTGACCCCCTTTTTATCATCCATTTTTTTAAACCTGTTTTTGTAGACAATTTTTCAAACCCATTTTTTTTCAACCCCCTTTTCCAAACCTTATTAGCTCTGCCAAGTCCCTTTTCCCACCCTTTTTCAAATCCTATTTACCAATCACCTTGTCAGACCCTCTTTCTCGTCCAAATATTACCAACTTCTTTTCAAAAAAATCTCACTATCCTATACGCTGTACCAAACCCCTTTTTGTCAGCCCTTTACCTAACCTATTCTATATCCTTTTTTTAAACACACTTTTTGAAAACCCCTTTTCCAAACCCCTGTTTTACCTCTTTTTCTAACCTCGTTTATTATGCGCATATTTCTACACTTTTCCTAACCCCCTTTTATCATAAATTTTTTAAAAAACTCTTATTGTAAACAACTTTCCAAACCGTTTTTTCCAACCCCCTTTTCCAAAACTTTCTCTGATAAATCCCTTTTCCAACCCTTTTCCAAACCCCATTTCCCAATCACCTATCCGCAACCCCTTTTCGAGACCCACTTTCTCCGTTCAATTATTACAACCTTCTTTTCAAAACAGCTTTTCTAATCCATCTTTTAACCCCCTTTTTCAACTTTCCCACCGTCTTTAATGTAAAATTATGTATAAAATAAAAAAAAAATTTTAGAGCTAATAAATAAATTAAAACAATCAGTTACCTTTTAAATTTAAATATTGAAAGATCGTGGAAAACACTTTGTATTGTATTAATTGCGGCTAAGTTTCGAGCGAACAAAATAAAATGAAAGACGCAGAATGAGAAACAGACAGAGGTTTTAATTAATCAGAGGTGGAGGGTTGAAAATTCACACAACCCCATAGGTTCTCTACCAAGCAGGCGCATCGGCAGCCTATTACAATAGGAAACCCTCCTATAAGCGTTCCATTGTCACCGGTTCTTGCTTCTGCACCCTCATTTCACCCCCATTTCACCCACATTCCCCTCCTTGGCACTCTCTGCCCATGCGTCGATGCGCACAAACCATTGTTTTCTCTGAAGGGCGTCCCTCTTCGCCATCGAACAATCCACAAATTCTCCCTACTTTGATTTTATTTTTGTCGAAAAATTTGGTTCAAAAATCCAAATTTTTCATTCAAAATAGTTCCAACTCTATCCAACTTCAATTCTATTCAATCCAATTCGAAGTCAGAACCATAATTTTTATTTGAATTAATCCGACCCAAACCGAAATCAACTCTAAAATATCTATCTGATTTAATCCTATCCAATCTGAAATGAAATCCGAAATTCCTATCCAATTCAATTCTTTCCAATCCAAAAACAAAATAATAATTTCTATCCGAATCTATCCGTATGAATATGAAATCAAATAAAAAATGTTTTATCCCAATCAATATCTAATCAAGCCAATAAATCTTATCTATTTCGATGTCTAAACCATCATTTCTATATGAATTAATCTGGACTAATCGGAAGTCAGCTCTAAATTCCTATTCGAGTCAATTCTATCTAACTCGAAGTCAAATATAGAAAATTTCTGTATAAATCATTCCAACCAAATAAGAAACTAACTCTAAATGTTTTTATCGGATTTAATCCCATCCAATTCAAAGTGAAATTTAAATACTATACAATCAGAAATTAAAAGCGTAATTTGAAATTAAAACCATAATTTCTATCCGAATCTATCCGAGTCAATCTGAGGTCAAATAAATATTTCTATCCGAATCAATTCAATCCAATCCAAAATGAAATTTAAATTCCTACATGAATCTTTCTGACCCAATTCGAATTCAACTTACAGATAAGCATTGTGTTCGTTTGGATTAAAGAATCGAACTGGAATTTCCGATTCATTCGGGTTGAAACTTTTATTCCCAATAACTCGGATTCATTCGTATTCAATCAGATACAGATATAATATATTTATAATTTAGATATAGCTATAGATATAAACTAACAAATGATGACAATCAATTCTCCAAGTAACAATACAGGTAGTAATTCTACTAGGTAAGGATATAATGACACGAATATAATTCTCAAGAAGACTTCAGTTACACTTACAGATTGAGGAAATCCGCTGCAATGAATTTTATCAACGATTACTTTCAAAACCCAAGACACTCTTGCAACTTAGAGATTAGAATTTCTAGACATTTCCGGTGAATGTGATCATAAAACACTTCCCGTTCTTTGAATAGCTACTATCATTATTTTATTCACTTTAAAGTCACCCAAGGAACCTTACACAATTATCATATTCGTAACCAATTCTCAACACGATATTAAATTATTTTCTATTATACATGTATGATTTCTACCGTTTTTAATGTCTATAAAGCGGAGCTAAAGTTATTTTTTCTCCCTAGGCATGAAACAGTACATATCGATGCTAGCGCGAAGCTTAATTTAGCATACACTTTTTTTTACACAGCGTGTGCATTTTATTCCTTAGGGACGAAAATGGATCTTTTACTCTATAGGGACGAAACGTCGTTTTTACTCCTCAGGCACAACGTGCTTTATGAAAATAGCCTTCTACTAAATTGCTTTAACTAAAAACGGGGCTAAATTTATAATGTTGTCCTCCTAGGGACAAAACAGAGTTTTCTTTTCCCTACGGACGGAAAAGTGCCTTTTACTCCTAATGGACTAAAGTTTAATTTGTTATCCCTAGGGAAAAAAGATTTTACTTTTCCCTAGGGACTAAAAAGTGCTATTTTTTACTCTCTATGAGCGGAAAAGTGGCTTTTACTCCTTAGAGATTAAAAAGTGTTTTTTTACTTCTCATATACGAAGAACTGGTTTTTACCCCCTAGGGGTAAAAAAATACTTTATCATCCTTAGGACCAAAAACTGCTTTTTTGAAATTTCAACTCCGAAAAATATCTGAAATCTGCATTTATTATAAAAAATACCATATGTGCCATTGGAGAGAGGAACTTTTTCGACTCTTGTATATTGTCAATACTTGTCGAAAAAACTCTTTTCCCTATTGATGCAAAATATACTAATAAAAGAAAATAATAAACAAATAATAAATTTGTAAAGAATTATTCATCAAAGTGTAAATAATATAGTATAAAATAATTTAGTTTTTTATAAAGATGATTTGTGATCAACGTTCTATATAATTAAAGATGCAGCAAGTCGACTTTTTTTATTGAATTATGTCATTCAAGACAAATTTAAATTACAAGGAAGTTGTATATATAGTTCGACAGGCGTTCTATTTGAGATGTCAATATTATTTTAAAAGAGGTTAATTAGTATCTTGAAAAACTCGTTTTCAACAAGTTTTTCTCGTCAAAATCGTGTTGATAAGACAAGAATGTTAATACATCTCTGGAGTCAAATCTCCTGCATAACAACAATGTTTTTCTTTTATTGACATATTTAAAGAGAGATTTTTTTAAAGTAAATTTATGCTTTTACACATCATTTCAAAGTTTGAATTAGCATTGTTCAAACAATTTCTATTTGAAATAAAAAAATTTTGATTGCAGTTGGCAAGAGTCTGGAAGCGAGGTTTGGGAAAGCAGCGTGAAAAAGGGGTGGTGAAAGAGGTTACAAGGAAATTAGAAAAGGTAATAGGAAACGGTGCTGGAAAAGGGAGGTAAAATATATTTTGGAAATGGGATGAGAAAAAGTGTCTGAAAAAAGAAATTCAAATCGTAGGAAAGATGGGCTCGTAAAGGTGTACGTAATAAGAGCTTGGAATAGTATTGGAAAAGTGATGAAAAGGAAATTAAAATTGAAATTGGAATAAGATTATTCTTTGAAAAGGGAGTTGGAAAAATGTAGCTAAAATAGAGACAGAGAAAATTTGAGGCAAAGGAGTTTGGTAAAATTTTTTTAAAAAATTTGTTAAAAAGTTGGTAAGAGTTAAAGGTAAAAAAAAATATTGGCAAAGAAGAAGGTTGAAAAAGATGGCAGAAAAATTCGGTTTGAAAAGGTGCCCGGAAAAGAGGGTTGGAAATTGAGTTGGAAAAGGAATTAGTGGTAAAAAGGGTTTAGAAAAAGTGCTTGAAAATGAGGGAAAGCAAAATGGTATTGAAATGAAGAGTTTTTTTAGAATAGGGGTGAGGAAATATAGTTAGGAAAGAGAGGTTGTAAAAGGAGTTTGGTAAAGTGGGATTGAATCTGAAGATTGAAAAATAGTTTTTATGACTAGAATTTTCTGGTTGCAAAAAAATATTAGGAAATGGTTTTAAACAAAAAGGTGGAAAAGGGGGGTTGGAAAATCATTTGGAAAAATATTTTAATAAAGAGGGATTATAAAAAAGGTATTTGTAAATAAACGAAGGAAAAATGAGTTTGAAAAGAAGGTTGGGAAATGGGTTTGGAAAGGGGGTTGGGAAAAAGAGGTTGAAAAATGATTTTAGTGAAAAGAGGTTTGGAAACAAATTTGAAAAATGATGGTCAGAAAATATGTTTGGCAGATGTGTTTGGAAAATTAGTTTAATAAAAAGGGGTTTGGAAAAGAATGTAGAAAAATTGTTTGGTGCAGGGAATTAAAGAAGTGGACGGCTAAGAGGGTGAAAAAAGAAGTGTGGGCAAAGGAGGTGGAAAAGAGATTGCGAGGGTGGCCAGGTTGAGCAGGGAATGAGTGTCTTTTATGCAGTCGCGCATTCCATGCGAGCAAAGTTCGGGTCCTTAACGTATTTAACGGGGCGTAAATTATGCAAGGATCGTGATTCTGCCTTTACATCATCCTCATCTGTATCAATCTCTTCACAAACTTATTAAATGTATCGTTTACAGTTAAGCGCAAATTAAAGGAAAAAAAAAATCAATTAATTTATGAATCTACCATAATAATTAATCATCAGTCTATATTCGATGTTATTTTCCAATCCTATCATTAAAGATTTTCTTACTGAATTTCTAAACAGGATTAAATATGTCATAACAATGTGATTGAAGATAAAACTGAAACTGTCTTCAGCAAAAAGTGAGGTGGAACTTTTTTGTGCATTTCTTATAAAGGGAGGTGGATTTTAATCAAAGAAAATAAGATGCAGGTCGTGACAACAATTATCTTGTCAAGATAAACTTATTTTTTACTATTAAACCTCCAAGCAAGCGCAAACAATTCTTGAGCATTGTATTGAAACAAGGTTCTTTCACGCATATAAATGTCGAGCATTTTCTTTAATATTCAGCATAAGCATAATTCCATTCGATAAAAAATGGGTTATTAATCGGTTTATATTCTGTCTCAATTTGTTTTCTTATTCTGTCGGCTCTTTTTTCCCACCAAGCCTTGATTTACGTCGATCTTTGAATTCTTATTATCACAAGAATTAATGAATTCCTTAAGTAAATACCATAAACATGAAATAAGCAAGATTTTATTTGAAAATTGACACTATCGAGACCTCTGTTGCATATTGCCTGAAACTTTATTATATAGATTTTTTTGTCTTTCGTTCTTATCGAAATTTAGCATATTTTTTTTAATTTGGTCATTTTTTAAATATGTATATTTGAAAATATTTTTCTTGAAGTTGCTGTTTAGTAAAAGCCATTCATCGCTAAACTTAAGAAAAATTTCTGCCGGTAAGTTACCTGAGTAAAATCACAAAAAGTGAAACTAAAACTATTTTTTTCTACCATTACGATATTTAATTCGATTTTTGTTGTATTGATTAAGATGAAGGCAATTTAAAAGGAGAAACTCATTTCTCAAACAAATATAATGAAAGCGGTGGTCGATAAAGTAGAGATCTATGATTTTTGAATCGTGAATTCGAAAAAACTTCGAGAGAAGGAAATCACGAAAGTGATTTACGAATAAATAATCTTTTTACGATTTTATTACAAATTTATATTTTGGAGCAATTTTTTTGCCATCAGTTGGTGAATTCGAGAAGTTCGTTGAGAAGAGTGAAGCGAAAGGTAAAAGACTGTGAAACTTGGTGAAAGCCTTGGGGTCTACGGCTTCCTAAATCCAAAAAGAGATTTCTACTTTATAGACGGAAGCTAAGATTATCAATGTTTTGAAGTTTTAATAAAAATCAAAATTAAATGAATATTAAAAATTTTGAACCAAGTTTTATTAAAATTAATTTTTTTTTAAATTACCGAAAAAGTTATCCTTTTTAATTTGCTTTCGAGTGGTAAATAGGATTTCTTCACATTGAGCAAGTGTAACGATCTGGGAAAGATCGCTACTTTTCCCGACTTCCAGCAGAGGCAGCACCTCTCGGTCCTGAAATTAATTTATATATCTTTCTTAAACATTAAGGCATATTATGTTTTACAGGAACAATAGTACTCGGAATTATAAAAAAACAAATTAATTAAGAGTCGAAATTTATGTGCAATAAATTAAATACCAAAATCTCTGGTTACGTGACCGAAACCCAGTTTAGGAAGATATTGCGATTTATTTCTAAGGGATTGTTTAAATTATAAGATCAAGTGACTGTAGAAACGACACTCGGAAAAATTCTATCTAGAACTATTTATTAAATAGGTGTAAGATCAAATCTGGATACACTAATTAAAGATGATTAACGATGACTTTTAATAGCGCTAAAAGAACGTGACTTATTATAGGATTGATATGAGTAATGCCCGATCGACAGGAACGATCAGAAATTGATTGACATACGACGGCGAAGCTTTGTCACTTGCGATATTGAAATAACTCATTAATTTTTGGACTTGTAATATTCTCAGTTTTGCTTAATAAATCATTGTACAATGATTAAATCAAAGTGTTGAGTTTAATTGAATAAACATTCCAATTTAAGTTTATTAAATATAATATTTTTCTTAATTATTCATTCGCGTTATTTTTATATTAATTTAAATCAAAACAAGGAATATTTTAATTATATTATTTATTTAAATTATTTATTCTCGTTATTTTTCTATTTTTCTATTAATTGAAACCAAAACAAGGAATATTTTAATTTCTTGACTACGGGGCCTATAGGATCCAGAATTAGGTGAGGAAGCTCACAGGCTTCGAAAGTGAAAGGACCAGCCCCAAGATCGATATTGAATTTAATATTTTTAATTTAATTTACATTGCCGCGCAAAAATTCTACATTCGTTACACAAGCCGATAGAGAGTATCCTCTGCTGGAATTTTCTGAATAATTTGGATCTATGTTTTTTCATGATTCAACTATAAAACCAAGAAAGATATAATAAAATCTTTGATAACAGTCGTTGTAAAACTTTTTTATTGTTCATGTTCAATTATTTGTCTTTCACGTTTTATTTAAACTTTAGCAAACCAATAACATAATCTATGCCACAATTTCAAAAAATTTCATTACGCCACTTTTTTAAGTAGAGAGAAATTTCAAGAGGTTTTCAGAAATTAATAAAAATTATGATGATTTTCAAGTGATGATTTTGACGATATTCAAAACATCTTAGGATTTGTAAAAGATTTCGTACAATTTTGAGGAATTTCAGAATATTTTGTGAAATTTTTAATGACTTTTCTATTCTAAAAGTTTTATATGTAAAATTTCAAGACATTGCTAGAGATTTTAAAGGAATTAAAGAGTGGAATTTTAAAGGAATTCGTACAATTTAAAAAAAAAATTTTGTATTCTAAGAGATTTTAAGGCATCTTAAATGTTGGGAAATTTTTAGAGACTTCAACGAATTTTAAGGGATTACAAACGTTATCCTATTTTTGAGATATTTTAAAAGGTTACAAGAAATTTTAACCGGTTATGAAAATTTTCGATTGTTTTTTTGCAAAATTCAAAAGGTTTTTAGGATTTGTAAAAGATTTAGTACTATAGTACTATAAAAAAAAGTTTTTGTGAATTATAATAAATTTTTTTAAATTTCAACGAATTTTCACGATTTTGAAGTGATTTTAAGAGAAATGAATTTTCTATATTCTAAGGGATTTTAAATGTTGTGAAATTTTCAGGAACTGCAATAGAATTCTAGGAAATTTAAGATATATTAACGAATTTTAAGGAATTTGGAAGGTTTGTGTACAATTTTTAAGAAATTTTATAAGATTTCAACAAGTTTTGAAGAATTGGAAGCGATTTTAAAAAAGTCGAAGAGATTTTTATGATTTTTAATGTATTTTGTGAAATTAAAAAGATTTCATGGAATTTTATATGATATTTATAATAATTTTAGTGGATTTTAGAGGATATAAAAAATCACAAATGTTGTCATAGAATTTTATTGAAATTCAAGAGATTCTGAAGAATTTGATTGGATTGCAAGGGATATTTAGGACTTTTAAACATTTTTCTAGAATTTGAAGAATTTAAAAGTTTATCAGGAAATGTTGTTCAGAGATTGCAAAGAATTTTAAAAGACTTTAAAAATAGTTCATAGAATTTAATGACATGTCGAAGAGGTTGTCGTAAAGATTTTTCTGATTTTGATAATATTTTGTATCATTTTAAAGGATTTCATGTATAATACAAAAATATTTTTTAGAATTCCACCACATTTGAAGGGATTTTCAAAGGTGTAAAATTTTTGAGAAATTTTCAAAGGTAATTAGAACTTTTAAGGGATTATGACAATATTAAGTGATTTTTACGAAATTCATAAGAATTTTTAAGATTTATAAAAGATTTAGCCGATTTTTAAAGGATCTCAAAAGATTTTTCTATCTTTGAAAGATTTTGTGAAATTTTAATATAGCTTAATTTCAAACAAATAGTTTTGTAAACAGAGACGACAGGATAGACGCTCGTACTGAATTTTACAAATTATTTAAATATATATGATATCACTTCGTGACATATAAAACCACCACAAGGTCAGTTTAGTAATTACACATAGTAGACGCAATTATTCTCCACAAATAAATTGAGAATATACATAAAAGACCAAAAATGACTAAGAGAGTAACATTTAACAAAGGTAATATTTAATTTCATCTCCTGAACTGTGTAATTGCCAGAATCGAAATATAGGCCTTACTTGGACGCTCCAAGTGGAAGTATTGTACCTACTTTGCAGCTGCTTATTCTGATAGCTTCTACTTAGCCGCTCCTAAGATATTTTAATAATATTTTGCGCTCGTCCTAATAAATTTAAAGAATGACATGTTAATTTGAGACAGCTCATGACGTAACAGTGATTTTTAACAATTCTGTATGAAATATTAACTCAAGGGTATCTGGTGAAAACCTTACAATAGAATAGAAAAATCTATGGAGGTTATTAAAGATTTTTCAAGGTTTTTTATATAATTTTAACGAACTTCAAGAGATATTAAAAAACTGAATTTTATTTCAGGGGATTTTTATGACATTTAAAATATTTGATGCAATTTGCAGAATTTCGAAGCTTTTCAGAGAATCATAAGACTTTTTATTATTTGTAAAACATTTCATGTAATTTAAAAAAACTTCGAAAGTTTTTGTTAAATTGTAACGGATTTCTAGAGATTTTTCTGACTTTTACCTTACAACTTACCTTAAAACTTACCTTACAATTTAATGTAAAAGTGGGAACTAGGACAAGCCAATGAATAGAAAGATAAAAATTGGATTTTATGAATTTATTTATTAAATACAATATTTAAATTTTACAATGAGATGTTTATTATGTTTAAATGAAATTTTGACCATTAACAAATTAAATATGTGAGCCTGTGTGTTAATATGGTCTGCTTACCGGTGTTTCTCTGATAAGGTCCTTCACCTGTCACTTACAATTTCGCACTTGAGACAGTTTATAGAGGGATTTCGTGAATCTTGAATTAGCGGCACTCAAATGTACTGCGGTACCTTAGGGTTTTCTCACGGAGTGCACTACTGGGGGTAGATTGTCCATAAGTTTTTATTATTGTCGCTGTACTAGCTGTCTACACTTGACTCTGGTTGGGCTCACTGCACTGAATGTTTATTACCCTGGACACAATTTTAGGCTCACTGGCGGCTGTTGGGTCTGTTGTGTTTATATATCGTTTTTTGGTACTTGACTGGTATCGGTGTAACCTCTCCAGGGTAGTATTAGTGTAGATCTTTTAATTTGGTCCAACCTCTCCGTGGCAACATTGGTGAGAGTGTAGGAATACATGTTTTCATGGTATTGGTGGGTCATAAGATGATTTTTAGTATCGCCCTTATTTTGATGGTGTGAGCATCACAGATAAGCCTAGAGTCCATGCCAACCGGGTTAGTGCGGATGCAGGAAAACTTCTCATGGACGTTCAATAGAGATGTGTGAGTCTGGTCTCAGGGATATTTGAGTGAAGATGTGTGAGTGTGGTTCTAGCATGAAGCTTGCAGTGCAGGCGTTTAGGTATATATATGGGTCGATGGGCTCTTGCGGATTTATATTTTGATCATGGCTCAAATTTGTAAGGGTGAATTACATGATTACTAATTATTGTAATTAAGTAATAAAATAAATCATTAAGATTTACTAAGAAAGGTAATGCTATATATGAATTATGAGGTGATTACATGTTTGTATGTTTTCAGGCATATGATTAATGATTAACTAAGTAACGATTATTATTATTATTATTCATAATTGTTATCGTTACATTAACGGATTTACGTGACAGTTGTAAAACTTTTAAACGTTTCAAAATGCATAGACGAACGTGCTCAATTTTAAAGGTTGTAAATATCTTATCACTTCATTGCTCAACAGAAAATATGCGATTGAATTGCATTTTCGTTAACTATCAAACCACTTCAAGATTATTTTAGTAATAAAGAAGTGTACACCATTACTATAGGCAGATAAATTGAAAGTATAAAAGACAAAAATATTTACTCGAAGAGTACCAAGTATAATTTCATCACCTGCACTGTGTAACTCAAGTATATAAAATGTCAGCCAAAACATATGGGCATCTTCTAGTTCTATTCGGCGTTTTGTGCCAAGGAATAATGGGTACATTTTCAGATAAGAGAGAGGATATTGGTAACTATATTACCATTTTCTATAAACCTAATATCTACAATCTACATACATATATATCTGCACTGATACAATGTCAACTAAAGAAAGCACTACTGAGGTATTTTTGGAAATTGCAGGCGAATCATCGGAACTCCTCGTCCGCCAAAAACGTGTAATTAATCGCGATCCACGAGGAGACCTGAAAGAGCGGATCAGAAATGTTCCTTACATTGTAACAGTTAAAAAACTCAGAAATCAAAATACTTGCGTAGGTGTTATACTGTCGAATCACATTGTCCTCACTGTTGCTAAGTGTATTGGGATTGACATACAATCGTACAGAGTTTACCCTGGACTTGCACGAAAGCTCATCAATGGTAACTATGCAGTTCATAATGTAACAGATGAAAGAATTCTGATGAATAATAATGCGAATAGATCTGAGGATGGTATTGCTTTGATCAGTGTTACTCCACATTTCGTATATTCTACAAACATTCAGCCCGCACAATTTTATGAAGGAAATATTCACCCTGGAATGTATGGTACCGTTAGTGGATGGGGATGTAATGCTGAGGGACAGTAAGTTATCAATAATATCTGAATCATATGACATGTATTTCATTTACAATGCAGACTATAATGTTTGTCTTATCTCTGTTTCCAGTCCCGGAACGGCACATCCTGATCATCTGCGATCAATCACAGTACCAATCATCAGCAATCATGATTGTGGAACATTTTATAGAAATACTTTTGAGATTTTAGATACTGATTTTTGCACTCTTCATCCAACTGGACAACAATACTGTGGCGTTAACGATCTCGGTGCACCTTTCGTTGTGACATTGAATTCTTTGTATAAGTTGGTGGGGGTTAACCTAGGGCATGGAGGAGCTGGAAATAGTCATAATCCGGATGTTTTTGTAAACTTGAATTATCCTAGACACAAATATTGGATCACACGAACCATTGACATACTTAACCATAATCGTTTTAGATAATACATATATTCATTAAAATATACAGCATCTACACAACGAACCAAATATTTGTTAAACATCTATCAAATATGTAATTGAGTAACTGCACATTTATTACACCTTATGTGTGCAGCAAAATACTGTTATTATTTCGAATCTCGATGTGTTCTCAGTGACTAATAAAATGTGTGTTTCTATCGAATAAAGCTGTATATTCCAGAAAACATAGAATTTTGATTATATCAATTATTTTCGTACATTACTTGTGTAAAATATTCGTGGAATTTAAAAAAACTTCGAAGTTGTAAAATTTTAATGGATTTCTATAGAGATATTTCTGAATTTTACAAGATTTATGTGTAAGCATTTAATGTAATTTTAAGAGATTCATAAAAAATCTACTCGCATATCAGGGGATTTTAAATGATGTAAAATTTTAAAAAATTTCAAAATGCATAGACGAACTTGCTCAATTTTACAGGTTGTAAATATCCTATCTCTTGTTTGCTAAATAAAAAATCTGCAATTAAAACGTAGTTTTTCATCTATAAAATCACCTCAAGATTATTTTAGCAATAAAAAAGTGTGCACAATTATTATCGGCAAATAAATTGAGACTATAAAGGACAAAAAAGACTATTCAAAGACTCGAAGAGTGACAAATATAATTTCATCACCTGAACTGTTTAATTCAAGTACATAAGATGTCAGCCAAAACATATTGGCATCTTCTAGTTCTTTGCGGGCTTTTGTACCTAGGAATAATGGGTACATTTGCAGATAAGAGAGAGAGGAGAGAGGATATTGGTAACTATATTAAAATTTTCCATAAACCTAACATATACGATATACATATGCATATATATCTGCACTGATATAATGGCCGCTAAAGAAAACACTACTCAGGTATTTTTGAAAATTGCAGAAAAATCATCTGAACTTCTCGTCCGCCAAAAACGTGTAATTAATCGCGATCCACGTGGGGACATTAACGAACCGATTAGAAATTTTCCATACATTGTAGCAATTAAAAAATTCAGAACTCCAGATTCTGCATGCACAGGTGTTATACTGTCGAATCACATTGTTCT
>JAUESI010000026.1:3083070-3104022 GCA_032275145.1 Synergus laeviventris | reverse complement strand
CTTCAAGTATCATTTTGTTTTTGGATTTCGCAAGGATTGTATTCAACCAACTGATCCTAGTTCTTCGGTATGGGCAAATCTATGGGAAGAGATCCTCATCACTACATATTTTGTAATGGCTTTGTTTTGCCGCGGCCAATTTGGCGTGCTCATTCACATGCAACTGTTGTAATTAGTTAAAATTTAATTATATACCATATATTGTAATATTATTATTTTCTAATATTATTATTATATTCTGTCCTGAGATGGAGGAATATGCTAGACAAGGACAGAATGATCTTCGGGTCCAGCTTATAGGTTCAGTTCACGAATATTGCAGTCAAGTGGCCATTTTGACTGAGCTCAACGCTCATTGGTCCGAATGATGGAATTTTTCAAGCTGTCCTGTGGCGCGAAATATGAGTGACTACAAGATGATTTCTCGCCTCTTTGCCAATTTAATATACACATTATATTATTCCGATGGATGATAAGAAGTCTTTCCCCTTACTGATGAGTCCAGTGGCAAACCCGGGACGAAATGCAGAAAGGTAACTAAGATTGCCCCCAAGCCATCACCCAATAGCGCAAGCTATATAGTAGGTCCATACATTTACAGTACCCTACATGGAGATTGACCGCAAATCCTTCTCATGCCGATGTGATGCAACACATACGGCAAGAAGAATCTTCAAGGTGAAGGTGTTGGCACTACGTACTGTAGGTGGAGTTTTGGCGCCAACTTTCGAATTCCAACTCTTCTCTAAGTCCGGACGAAACAACGCAGACTGCAAAGTGAATCGACTAAACGAGAAGAAAGAGCCGACAATGTAAAATCCCTAAGTCATAAGGTGTCCACCAAATTCCTTGGACGTCTCCGTAGATCTCGATGACCCTTTTATTCCAGCCCGTGCAGAAATTAAGATGGGGTTCTATCGGGGTCCTCGCCAGTTTGCCCTTGTTCTATCCTGGTTCTAGTCTGGAAAACTGTCAAGGACCCCAAGAGGCGCGTCACGCTCGCACTTGCAAACGCCCCATGTAGGGAAAACTCGCGTAAAAGCTTAGAACGCATTAGCTTACTTTCAAATAAATGATTTTCGTAATCATACATACGAAAGTATAAACGGACGGACTGAATTTATCAGTATTACAAACTACTTAAGTCTAGCTTTTTCCGAGTTAGCAATGTCGTCTACTCTATGCGCCTTATTGGCGTATATCAAGTTCGCAGAATTTAAGAAGATTTCGCATGTTTTCCTACAATTTTAGGGGTTTTGAGTTTTCTCATTTTTATAATATTTTGTTGTATTTTTCATGACTTCATGTCAGTTTGAAAGATTCTTAAAAATTTTCTCGGATTTCAAAGAATTTTAAATGTGGTAAAATTTTTGAGAAATTTGAAAAAAATACTAGAAATTTTAAGGATTTATGACAATTTTCAAGTGATTTTTACTAAATTCAAGATTTTTAAGATTTCGAAATGATTTCGTAGAATTTTAGGGTTTACGAAAGATTTTTCTGATCTTGAACGGATTTTGTGAAATGGTAATATGGCTTTATTTTAAGCAAATATTTCGTAAAAATATAGATCACAGCATAGACGAACGTACTGAATTTTACACTTTCTAAATATACTTTAAATTCTTTGTTCAATAGGAGATAAGCGACATAAATTTATTTTCGTGTACTATAAAACCACCTAAAGTTGAAATGAGGGCATATAAATAGATAGCAAAAACACAGTAAAAAAAAACTCAGAGAGTTTTACTTTAATTTCATCAGCAGAACTGTGTAATTTAAGCACATAAAATGTCAGCAAAAGTATATTGGAATCTGCTAGTTCTGTTTGACATTTTCTGCCAAGGAATTGTTGGTACACTTTCAGAAAAGTATATTGGTAACTATAATCACATTTTCTATAAACCTACCATATATATCTGGAGTGATATACTGGCAGATAAAGAAAACACGATACAGGTATTTTTGCAAATTTCAGACGAATCATCGGAACTTCTCGTCCGCCAAAAACGTGTAATTAATCACGCTCCAGGTGGAGACAACAGGGAGCAAATGAGAGATTTTCCTCACGTTGTATCTATTAGAAAATTCCGAACTTCCAAAACTTGCGCGGGTGTTATAGTGTCGAATCGCATTGTGCTCACTCTTGCTAAGTGTGTTGAGTATGACGTAAATGTGTACAGAGTTTCCTCTGGAAGTGCAAGAAAATCAAACACTGGTCGTTATGTATCTCATAACGTAACAGGTAAAATAATAAAGATGAACAATCATCCGTATAGACCTCAGGAAGGTATTGCGTTGATAACTGTTACTCCACCTTTCAACATGTCTATAAATACTCGTACCATACCATTTTATGAAGGACCTATTTACCCAGGATTATCTGCCACTATTAGTGGATGGGGATGTAATGCTGGGGGAGAGTAAGTTATCAATAATATATGAAACATTTGAAATGTATTTCATTGACAATGAATAATCTAAGTTTTATAATTTTATGATTTTAGTCCCGGAACGGCACATCCTGATTATTTGCGATCAATCAGAGTACCAATCATCAGCAATCAAGATTGTGCAACATTATACATTCACACTTTTGCGGTTTTAGAGAGTGATATTTGCACTTTTGATGCATCTTTAAATCAGTACTGTGGTGTTGATGACGAAGGTGCTGCTTTAGTTATATCAGAGAATAATGTGAAAAAGTTGGCTGGGATGTACCTTTGGAGTGGATCAGTTCGAGGTCGGGCTAATCCTGATGTTTTTATAAATTTGCAATATCCTATTTACAGTAATTGGATCGCAGAAACCATGCATCTACTTCACGAGCATCACCACTGAACACAAAATATATATTATATGTTTTGTACGCACAAGGAAGTTGTCACGAACATGTGTTAAAGTTCTTGTAAATAAAAAAAAAAGGAGTTCTAAAAAAATAATGTCTCGTTTCATTTAACTTTATCATATATTTAATGAAATAAATTCTCAGGAACATACATAGACAACTAATTTATGACAACGAATCGCAATACAGCAGAGCGTGCTTATTAGAGTTAGGTATACTGACACGATCACATCTCTGAAGCGACTCCTGAATTTATACCTCAGAAGGAATGCGGAAACTTAAGTGCTAGATTCCGACGTTGCCAAAAAAGTAGAGGTAAGGAATATTTCAAATTTGTAAATTATTACAAATTTCCTGGAATTTTAGAAAGCTGCAAGAAAAAGGTTTCCGAGCAGATGTACAATATTGAGTTACAGACAAGCATGCTAGAAATTCAAGTTTCTATTACAGTAAAATGATTCACTCTGTCAAACAAGCTGAACTGTATCGCGAATAGCAAAAAATATAAAATCCTAAACAAGAATTTCTAAGATAAAACTGTTCAGAAAAACGAGGTCTGAACATTATATATAATCATTCAAAATTAAATGTAGGTACACTTCTATCAAATAAGTGGAATTTAAGGGAATTCAAAGTGATTTAAATTATGGTAAACTCTAGGAAATTTAAAAGAATTTGAACAAATTTTACAAGATTTCAAAGATATCAAAATTTCCTAAAGGGTTTCAAGAGAATTCAAAGTAGTGATGTATTTGAGTGAAATTGAACAATAAAAGAGCGATATCTATATTTTATCTCGACTATCAAGAGAAAATATGTACTGATTTTGTCTTAGTCACAACAAAATAATCACATCAAAACTTTCGAGATGTGCAGGAAGATCAAGAGAATCTCAAAAAATTATTTCCTTTTTAAAAAATTAATAAATAATTTATCAACACCATATCATGAACCTGAGAGTATTTTTCTTTTAGATAAATAATTTTAGAACCAATATAACTTCTAGGCACGAAATTTCACTCGATAACAATTTTAAAGTAACTATTAAAATATGTGTTGCATAAAAGATTTGGTTGTATTTTTTATGATTTTATGTAAATTTAAGAGATTCTTAAAAATTTTACCGGTTGTAAAAGACCTTGCACGTGGTAAAATTGTTGATAAATTTTAAAAGGCTATTAGAAATGTTAAGTGATCATGACAATTTTCAATTGAGTTTTACAGAACTTAAAAAATTTTTCAAAATTTTATTTTTAAAAATTTAAGTTTTATTGGAATAACAGTTAAATTATATGAATCTTAAAAACTCAACCAATTTTCCTAAAATAATATATATTTATAAAAAAATTGTCCCTACATTTTGTAAACTAAATAAGTACTGCATCTGTTTTACATTATAAAAAATTATTATTATTAGATTTTTTTCAGAAGTAACTTTTTTACTATAGTATGGATGTTTAATTGAGGTTTCGATTAAATTGTCGATCGATCGATTGTCGAAAATCACAATCGATGTCTAATTGACCAATAAGGAATCGGGTCCACGCATTTCAGTCTACATAGGGCCTTTGAAGGCGAGCATGTCAAAACTATGTTGGTCCTTCATAGTTTACCATCGAGGGGCCAACATAAAATAAGGGGGCAAACTACGTGGGGCCCCGCGGCTGAACATGTTCTATAATATATCACTTATCTTCAAACCGGGTTGTTCAGCTCAGGGTGGAACATGCTGATGTATGTGCAATGTGCATAGTACTGACGTCAGAAAACTGACTAGACGCAGCCAGTACAATATTTATAATTTTTTCTTTCAAAAGGATGACCAGCATCAGTATTTTGTGACATTTTAAAGGAATTTATGAAATTTGATGAGAATTCCAAATAATTTTAGTGGATATAAAAGAATTTCAAATTTTATTATAGAATTTTAATGAATTTCATGAGATTCTAACGAATGTTATCTGAGTTCAAGAAATTTCTATGATTTGAAAAGTATTTTATGGAATTTTGAAGAATTTAAATATTTTTCAGAACAATTTTTGAGACATTAACATAAAAAAGAGACTACGAAATGCAAGATATTATGAGGATTTTTTAATGATCTCGTAAACATGCGATATCGAAAGCATATTAGACGCACATACTGAATTTTGCAATCGTATGTGAATATGATATTGCTTAGTAGGAGATAAGAGTAATAAATAAAGTAATAAGGAAGTGGACAAAATTATTGTGTGCATATAAATTGCGAGTATAATAGATAAAGAAGGTACTACTCAGGGAGTTACAAGTATAACATTATATTACTTTAAGTCTGTAATTCAGGTACACAATTATGTCAGCAGAAACATATTGGAATCTTCTAGTTCTTTTCGGCGTTTTGTGCCAAGGAATTATTGGCACACTTGCAGAAAAGGATATTGGTAACTATAATCACAATTATTATAAACCTGTACCTGGAATAATATACTCGCAAATAAAGAAAACACTACTCAGGTATTTTTGCCAATTGTAGACGAATCATCGGAACTTCTCGTCCGACAAAAACGTGTAATTAATCGCGATCCACGTGGAGACATCAGAGAACCGATTAGAAATGTTCCTCACGTTGTAATGGTCAAAGGATACAGAAGTCGATATTCTTGCGTAGGTGCCATACTATCGCAGAACATTGTACTCACTGTTGCTGGGTGTGTTGATTTGGACATATCATTGTGCAGAGTTTACTCTGGAACAGGACTAAGGCCCAACATACGAAGCAGTAATCACTTTAAAAAACATAACGTAACAGATAGAAGAGAATTTATGGATAATCATAATTCTAGATCTGCGGAACGTATTGCCTTGATCACTGTTACTCCACATTTTGTCTATTCTATAAATACTCAGTACATAAAATTGTATGAAGGACCTACTCACCCCGGATTATATGGTACTGTTAGTGGATGGGGATGTAATGATGGGGGACAGTAAGTTATGAATAATATCTGAAATAAACGAAATGTATTTCATTGGCAATGAATAATCTAAGGTTTATAATTTTATGATTTTAGTCCTGGAACGGCACATCCTGATTATTTGCGATCAATCAGAGTACCAATCATCAGCAATCAAGATTGTGCAACATTATACGTAGATAAATTTACGATTTTGAATAGTGATATTTGCACTTTTGATTCAACTGGCAATCAATACTGTGGTGTTCAGGATGCCGGTGCTCCTTTAGTTATTAGTCATGGTTATGAGATAAAATTGGCTGGGATACACATATGGAATGGAGGAGTTGGAGGTGCGATGAATCCTGATGTTTTTGTAAACTTGCAATATCCTACATACAAGACTTGGATCACGCAAAACATGCACTTACTTAACCAGATTCATCACGCATAATCGACATAATCATTTAAATCTACACCATTCAGACAACGAGCCACATATTCCTAAATCATCTACACAATATACAAAGAAAAATCCAGATATTGTTGTATCTCAATCTCGATGTGTTGTATGTGAGAAATAAAATACGCATTTCTATCAAATAGAGATGTATATTTCAGAGAAATTAGAATGTTTTTTGTATCAATTATTTTTGTACTTACAATTTTCCCCCTCACTTGTATTCACCAATCACGTGCATTGACCAAAAAGCAGCGTTAGACTTTTTGGTATATTTCGGGTTGGACTCCTATCACCCTTGCAGCAATTATGATGAGGAATTTAAGGGAATTTCAACAGATTTCATTTAAACTATAGGAATTTGCAATGGATTTTAAAAAATTTTACAAGATTTCAAATATATCAACATTTTCTAAAGGATTTCAAGAGAATTCAAAATAATAATGTATTTGAGCGAGATTCAACCAAGAGCAAGATCGATATTTTATCTCGACCATCAAGAGAAAATACTTATTTGACTTCGCAATTATATGTTAATCACATCAAAACTCTTGACATTTGTACCAGGATGAAGACAAAATCTGGGAAAATTATTTACTTTTTAAAAATTTCATACGCAATTTGGAAACACTATAATGAACCTAAAGTATTTATGTCTCAGATAAATAATTCTAGTAGCACAATATAGCTTCCAGTCATGAAATTTCGCACGATAATAATTTTAAAGCAGATATTAAAAATGTGATGTATACAAAAACATAGGGAGTTTCAGAATTTTAATGTCTTATGCGAAATTAAAATTTATCATATTTGGTATTTTATTTATAAAATTTTCAAGAGTTGACACGAGAAGTTCTTGTCTTTTAGTGCATCGCTAAATTTCCCTGACATGATATTTTTCAAATCGCATATCATGCATTTAGATCTTTTAAAACTACACAGTATTTTAGAATTCACCTAAGATTCCGATAATTCTTTTAAAAATATACAAATTTTTTTAAATCCTTTAAAATTCCGGTAGAAACTTTAAAGTCACTTAAAATTCGTAAAAATTTCTGAAATTAACCGAAACCTTTTGAAATAATTTAAAATTTCATAAAATAACTTAAAATATCTAGAAATAACCTGTTTAAAATGCTTCTTCATCGAGTTTTAAAATAATGGAAGAGTGATCTTCAAAGAAATTTGTGCAATTTAAAGGGATTTTTTTATGTTAAGGAATTTTAAGGGATTTTAAAGATTTAAAAATTTTACGAGATTTGAAAAGATTTCTAGGATTTTCAAGGGATGTATTATATTCTAGTAGAATTTCGAAGAATTTTTTAAGTGGATGAATTCAAACAGATTTTAACGAATTGGAAGGGATTTTTACGATTTTAAATGTTACCATAAAGTTTAAAGGAATTATTTGACAACTTTTATTGGATTACATGGAATTTTTATGACGTTTAAAATACTTGATACTATTAAGAGATTTGAAAAGATTTTTTATGATTTTTGGCCGTATTTGGTCGTATTTTTCAGGGTTTCATCTGGTTTCATATAATTTTAAGATATTTTGAAGAATCCTATCTGATTTTAGGGGATATTAAATGTAGTGAAACTTTTGAGAAATTTTGAAAGGTTACTAGAAATTTTCAGAATGTATGACAATTTTCAAGAGCTTTTTACAAAATTCAAAAGATTTCTAAAATACTTCGTAGAATTTTAAGTGACTTAAAATCTCTTTAAATTCTGTAAAATCACTTGAAATCCTTTAAGATGTCTTGAAAATGAAAAATTCTTGAACATCACTTGAAGTATATTTAAATCGCTTTAAATTAATTCAAATCACTTGAAATCCTTTTAAATTCCTTAGAATCACTTAGACTTCTCGAAACACCCTTGAACTCTTTAAAAGGATTTTATTTTATTAGAAAATCAATAAAAATTTTTGAATATAATTTAATACCTCGTGAAATACTTGACAAAATCTTTAAATTACTTTAAAATCTTGAAACTCCCCAGAATCCTTTTGGAAACTCCCCTAAAATCCTTTTTGAAATCTTAATATCTCTGAAATCTTATAAAATTTCTTAAAATTCTTTGAAATTACCTAGAATCACTTTCAATTTCTTGAAATCCCTTTTAATTCCTTAACATCGCTTTTGAAATCTTTTGAAAATCCTTTCAAATTCTTTAATATCATTTAAAATCCTTCGAAATACTTAAACAAAAATTAAATTACTCTAAAATCTTGAAACTCCCGTGAATTATTTTGAAATTCTTCAAAAAATCCCTTAAAACCATTTGTATCCATATAATTCTTACTTCTTTTTTATAATATGATTTTTTTTTTAGAAAATTAACTAGTTAAGTAATCAAATATTGCAAATAATGAATTTAGAATAGTTTTTTAATCTTGATAGGATATTAGCCAGTTTTTCCTAGGGAAAACTGATTAGGGCCCTACCAGGATCCCATCAAAATTTCTGCACGGGTTTGACGGTGGAAAATTTTATCGGCAACAAAATGTAACCTACTTTTTCTGTCCTGCAATACGAGTATTTTGTAAATTTTAATATACATAAACATCTCTTTTTCTTAATATATAAAAATGACGTTGTTTTGGAGTGAATGGTGTAAGAGTTTATAATATCTATTTGAATTCTCACTAGTTTATCAATTCTGTATTAATATCAGCATCCCCTATTGCTATATTATATTATTATAGAGAGAGAGAGAGCTTATAATGCAAGCCGCAAGGTCCCACAAAACTGATTGATGAGAGGAGTCGACCCTTTTTCTCTACACTTCTTGCACAAAACTCATGTATGTGCTGACATAATACATGCCACAATCCGTTATGCTACAGCGAAAGGGGCTTCAGACTTTTTCATGCAGTTTGATATACTCAATGTTATTATACCTCATTTGGACATTTATAAGGGAGATAGGGTACTTAATTGCCAATGATAAAAACAAGAAGTATTTTGTTTCTCCACTACCTTATTTTATCACATTGTGTTACAGTGATCAGGTACTCTTACCAAGGTATATAACATACGTTTCCTTGAAAAAGTAAAGAAAATTATATAGTCAAAATTACCCATAGAATTCGAAAATCTCGTTTAAGAGCCAAAAAACTGTTTTTTGGAATTTCCTGTGCATAATAATCCGTAACTCCCCCATTTTCCAAATCGATTTTGAATTCTTTTTTTTTTTGTATTCCTTATTTTTTCCCAAAAAAAAATTATGAATTTCACTTGAAGAAAAAAAAGCAGTACGTAAAAAACTATTTTAGGTATAAGAGGCGGTGCTTCGTTCTTTAATATATAGGTGGAGCTTAATTAAAGTTTGACTATAAATGTAGTCTACATGATACGATATATTTAAAGCTAGCAAGATAGTAAAAAAATGTTGATATTTTATTAAGATTGCAGAAAATAACAAATACGCGTAGCACACTTAAAATTTGAAACGGTAAAAACGAAAGTAAACGTTTCTCAGTGAAAAGAGGCGTTTACAATTAAAATAATTAGAGTTTTAGAAGAAAAAAGGCGTTCCGGTTAAATAAGGGGGAGTGTCATAAGGAAAAAAGGGGTCTTGTAAATGAAAAATAGGAGTGACTCAACGGAATGGGGCGTGACTTAACCAAAAGAAGTACGATAAATATAAAATAAATTTGACCTGGCTTATTAAAAAGGTGCGTGTCGACAAAAACTAAACAGTGTAGGTAAAATAAAGGTGGTAAATATAAAAGTGGCAGAATTCAACGAAAGAAGGCATGGATTAACTTCTGAAGGTATGTAATAAAGGGGCGTGGCTTAATCTAAAAGAGATTTAAAATGAAAAAAATTATATGTGGCTCAAGTATAAATGTTAAACTAAATAAATGGGCGCAGGTAAAAGCCGCTGTTAAGTGCAAAAGAAAGATGGCGTGGTTTTAGGAATTGGGTACTTTTAAGAACAGAAAGGGGTGTGTTTACAAAGATGGGATAATCTAAGGAAGGGATGTGATGTAATGAAAATTGATGTGGTAGAAATAGAAGTGGGCGTAACTTAACGTAAAAAGGCGAGATGAATAATGAAAAAGGTCTTGAGAATGAAAAAAAATGTTAGTGAAACTCAAATAAAAATGTGAAACGAAAGGTTTGTGCTTATTTTGATAGAAACGGTCATTTAAAAGAAAGAGACGTAATTTTTTTGAAACAGATGTTTGAAATATTCATGCAAAAGGGTGTGGTCTCATTAAAAGGGGCGTTTATGCTCTAATAATAGGATGTGGTCAAAAACCGAGTGAGGCGTTATTTCATGAGGAGGGTCTTCTCAAGAAAAGAAAAGCACGTCTTTCAATATAAATAGGTGTATATTAAAGAAAGGGTGCATCTTAACATAAAAAAGGGAAAAAGGGACGTCTCCTAATTTAAAAAATTGTGCTTAAAGGCAGTTCGAGAAATTTAATGACAATTCAATAACTCAGGATCCAACTTCCTCTAGCCAAAACCGATCTAAGTGATTAATATTTTGTAAATGGGAATTGGAATGTGTTACATTCTGGAAAGCCCTCCAGCAACATTCTTCATAGCGATTCGTCTCGGTATCGATGCAAGGGGTTGGAGTGCCGCGGGATTTATCAAGTGGCATTTTTACGTTGTTTACAAAGTAGTGTATCGAAGCTGCATCGAAGACTTGAAATGTAGTAGCTGTGTGTTGATCGGGGGAAGTTAAAACCGCGCACAAGGCGAGGGTTGTGTCGAACGTAAACCACCCTATCGATTGTGCGGGGTTACCTCTCGGATAAAGTCGCCTGTAAATGCGCCTGCCATTCTGCAGCCCTCTGTCCCCACAAAGATGACTGGCGGATGAGATCAAAGAACCTTGCATCTATCAGAAACTGCCGCCTTAGAAGGCACGCCCCCCCCCCTCACTCTCTCTCTCTCTCTCTCTCTCGCGTTAAGTACCAATTTTTTTTACCTCGGGGGTTGATTACATGTGATTTCACATTTCATAACGCAATATTGTTGCAAATTTGCAGCATAATTGCTGCAATTTCTATCTACAAAGGATATTATTATATTTTGGCAATATTGCCATCAATATTGCCAATTTTATCCTGCAATTTTGCAACACCATCGCTGCAATATTTATCGATAAAGGAGATTCTTTTAACGTGGCAACATTGATGCAATATAGCTAACAATGTTGTCATTGTTTTCCTGCAATGTTGCAGCAACATCGCAGAAATATTTTTCTACAAAAGACATTCTTATATTGCATTAAAGTTGATGTAATATTACCAATTTTGTCCTGCAATGTTGCGGCAAGATATCATCAACATTGATAGACAAAGGAAATTCAGAAACTGTGGCCATATTCGTGCAATATTGCCAAAAATATTACCAATGTTGTGAAGCAATATTGCAGCAACATTGAAGCAATATTACAACAGCATTGCAGCAATATTCCAGCAATATTGATCAGCAATACAAATTTTAATATCGAAGCAACATTGATGCAATGTTGCAGAAACATTGCAGCAATCTTGCGTGCTTATATAGAGAAATAAAAGAGATTTCAATATTATTTCAATTTGATTGTAATTTGATTTTAATTTGATATTATGTTTAATGGTTATAATTGATATAAATGTGTTGGTCATAGGTGAAGAAACGGATTTTAAAAAAAAGATGATAAGGACGCCATTGACAGTGAGTGCCTCTCTGTGATCCAAAGCTATATGCACAGCATTATTTAAGAGTGTATGGTTGTATGCGGGGGCATTCATTTAGTAACGAGCCGAGTCAAGTCATACGATTGAGAGCAAAGCGAACGGCTGTACCCGTGACTCTTGCACTTTATATCTCGTTCTCCAGTGCTTTATTCGAGGCTCTCTCACCCCTTTCTTCTTCCCCTTTTTCATATGTGCGTATTCAACTCGCTCTCATGACTTTAATCGCAATCTAGTGATATTGCGAAAATTTCTTTTACGTTTTTTTTAATATGAAGTATACAGCATATTACATCATTGTGAAGCACTAATAAACAAGGTACACGTAAACAAAAATTCACTGTTCAAAAGTCAAATTTATTTTTTTATTTAAACAAATTCAATGTGTTTAAATAATTTTTACTATCGCAAATTCATTTTTTTTTAATTAAAATTATTATACTGCATTGGTCTGGTGAAACATTTATTAACATTTTTTTTTACTGGCTAAATTTTGCTCGTAAGCAATAATTTAAAAAAAACATTTTTTAAAACAAATGAAATTTTTTTATATAATTGAAAAACTAATTAACTCTTTTGAATTTTCTTTAGACAGTTTTTATGGAAATTATTATTATACTACATTTTATGATTATATTTTTTCATTATTTTTAATAACTTATAAAACCTTTTTTGTAATCAATACTCCAAAATCTTGGCACTTTGAAATTCTTTTAAAATTCTTTAACATTACTTGAAGACTATTGAAATCGGTTTAAATTAATTAAAATCACATAAAATCACTTAAAAACCCTTGAAAAACTTTTAAGAAATTGTTAATTACTTTAAAATCATGTAACTTCCCTGCATTCTTTTTAAATTCTTTAAAAATTCTTTTTAATCTCTTGAAATCTTTTTAAATTTCTTAGAATCATGGAAAATAATTTGTTGAAATCTTCTTAAATCCCTTAAAATTGCTTGGAATCTTTTAAAAATTCTTTAAAATCTTTTCACATAATTTCAAATCCCTTTAAATATTCACAAATATTTTTAAATAATTTAAAATTTTGACATTATTTGGAATTTTTCTGAAATGCTTTAAAAATCTCTTGAAATCTTTCAAATTTGTTAATATTATTTAAAATCTCTTGAAATACTTCAAAAATTTGTAAATTCCTTTAAAAGCTTGAAACTCCAGTGAATTATTTTGAAATTCCTTCAAAATTCCTTAAAATAGAAACGCAATTAATAATTAATCCAGAATATTTTTTTAATCTCGATGGGAGCCGATACTGATTAGTTTTCGCTGCATGGGTCCTTGTCAGTTTTCTATTAGACCACGACGACACCAGAACTAGGGAAAACTGGTCAGAACCCCATTATAGAATCTAATTTAAATTTCTGCACGGGGCTTGATGGATGCAAAGTGTGAAATTGAACTTTGAACGTTTCTATCCAAAAATTGCTATATCTATTCCTATATCTTTCTAATTTCAATGCCTCACATTACCGAAAAAAGCAGAATGACAGTAGAGATTACGTTTCTAACAGTAAAAGAAAAGATCCGTTCTTTCTAGAAAAATAGTTGTGAAAATGCTGGTCATTCAATTATGAGTTGGGCATCAATACTCATTAATGTTTGTCACATCTATAAAGATCGGATCGCAGTGGACAAAGATCTGTCTGATTCGCATCTTTGTAACGGATGATCGGTCAGTGAGCGTGCAAGACTGCGCGGATGACGCTCGTGCGGCTCCAGTGTCATCATAGATCTTGGTATTGGCACTCTGCATACCTACCAATACGTTCAAAAGTACACTTGAAGTTGAAGTGAGGCTCCTCCTAACACAGTCACACAGACGAGAATGATCTGGCCATCGGATTAACCATTGTAACGCGTCGCTTGTCAGGTTACAAGAAAAAAACAGCGGGTAGTCTAACTGACCAGCATACAGAAGCGCTAGCAATGGAGCAAAAGATGCAACAAACACGAGAAAAAAAGGATCTCACAGGGAAAAATGCCGGTTTTCAAGTTTATCTGCCTACCAATTACGCTGCCCCTTTTTTCGGTTTCCGAGTTGGAGATCGTTCCAAGATAATATCAGTGAAAATCGAAGGATTTAAAAAGTATACAAAATAATTGTGCGTTTTTTATTTTTGACATTTAAATACTTGTAGTAGAAAATCTTGTCCTAGAAAATCTGATGAAAGGTTTGCAAAAAAAATTCCAAAAATGCTGCAAAGGAATTAAACACTTCTATAATCGATTAAACGAATCACATAATTAATTAAAGGAAGCAAATTTTTAAAAAATCGTTTCGTCCTTACCCCCCTCCACACCCTCCTCCCTACAAATTTCTCTCTACCTTTCCTATATACACTCCCTCCACGTACATAATCTCTACACGTCCCACCACCCTCTCCAATTTTCCCTCCAAATTTCCTATGCACCCTCTCCGCATGTACCTTCTACAATTTTACCACCACCCCCACAACCCCATCCACAACAACCTCTGCATTTCCTACAATTACCCCTCAATACTTATCCTCTGTACTCCTCTGCACACTTCCTACCATTTTTTTCCTTTAATTTTTCCACACTCCTCTTCGCCTTTTCCCCTCCGCCCCACTACATTGCCCACCAGTTGTCATATCCATGCACCCTTCCGCCTCTCCCACAACCCCTCTACACTTATATCATCTCCACAACATTTCCCTTCAGCTGTACTGTACACCCGTTTCCTTTATTATTTCCTCTTCACATTTCCACTCTGCGCCCCCTCCACAATGACCCACCACATTTCACACCACCTATCTTTCTAACCCTTCTTCATTTTCCACACACTTTCCCCCTCCAACCCTGCATTCCATCACACTCTCTCCTACTATGATATGAACCATTGCATGCCCCCTCCCCTCTATACTTCTACCATTCCCTCTACAACCCCCCTCCATATTTCTTACTTTTCCTCCTCTAAATTCCACCTCCTCAAAACTCCTCCATGATCCTCCGTTCACACTCCCCTTAACTCCCACTTGCTTTTCAAATTAATTTCAAGATCCACTTTTTCAATTCTCTTTTCCAAATATATTTTCCAAAATCCCTTTGCAACCGCAGTTCCCCTCGATCTCTACACACTTCCTTCACATTACCAACGACCTTTAAACTCTATATATCCTTCGCCTCCCCCCCCCACACTCACCCTCCATCTATCTACCACAAATTTCACAACATTTCCCCTCAGTTGTCCAGTACATCCGTTTTATTTAATAATCCCCTCCCCTTCCCGTCTGTCTGACATCTCTACAACCTCTTCGCCACACCCTCCATGCTGACCTTTCACATTTTACTCCACTCTTCCCTCTACCCCTTCAATATTCTCCTCCAATTTCTGCACATCCACACTACATTTCACTCTACCTTTCACCTCTACATTTCTTTCATCATCCCTTTCATAGTTCTCCACCACATTTATATCCCCATTTCCCTCTATATTTCCTCCTCCACGCCCCCTCCACATTTCTCTTCACGATTCAACTCCAAAATCAACAACTCCATTTCCATCTACCCCTCTCACATTTCCCATCAGATTTCCTGTAAACCTCCCTCATGCGCCCTCTAAACTTCTAACACCCCCTTCACATTTACCCCTCCCCCTCCCGCACACTTCAACTCCAAAATTACCCATCATACAACTCTTTGCACGTTTCCCTCCACCTTTGACCTGTGCATTCCTCTGACACGCCCACCCATGTCACCCTCCACATTTCCATCTAACCCTCCCCCCCCCACTCCAACCCATGCGTACCATCAAACGCACTTCTACTTTGATATGCACCATTTCTACCCCCTCCATTTTTCTCACTTTTCCTCCTCCAAAAGCCCCCCTCCACACAATCCATCCATAATCCTTTGTTCACACTCCCCTTGACCTCCACTGCTCTCCGCACTCCACATTTCGCTCCACCTTTCCCCTCCCACCCTAGTCTACATCCCAATCCACTTCTTTTTCAAATTAATATAAAAATCCACTTCTTGAATCCTCTTTTCCAATTATATTTTCCAAAATCCCTTTGCAACACCCTTTTCCGTATCTTATATTATTTTAAAAAAAAACATTTATAAATGTTTTGTGAGCAAAATAAAGTAGATATTCGGAGTAAAGCAGGAGGGTTGCTGATGACGACAATAGTGACCGAGTTTGACACGGCCAGCTTGACATTAAGTTGTGGGTAATAATTACCGATCCTCGTTAGGACTACCAATGGAGAGACTCGCCCACCTGCCCACAATGAATTATATAAGCCGCTCCGTTGCGGTTGGCGGCCTCGCACGTGTCACAGCCATAGACTCTTTACAACTTTACATTCATTGCGGTCCCTTTATTGTTCACCCTTCCCGACTCTTCCTTGCGGTAGAGTCTGCAAAGCAATGTCAAATTCTCTATATTAATATCATATTTAGCTGTTGAAATATTTGTTCAATCATAAATTTACATTCTAGTTCCAAATTTTAGTATACATTTGGTAGTGTAATTATATTCTCTACAATGTTAAATTTCTCTTATATCTTAAAAGAAAAGATTGGTTTTTGAGACAGAAATAACACTATATTGTAAATAAATGTTCAAATATATCGTCATTCATATTATAAATAAGTTTCTCTCTGAGTGAGATTATATAATGTTGACAAATTATACCGAAAACGGTTATTTCATAATATAGGAAACTCAATGGTATATCAGATAAATATGAATAAAATAAATTAAGAGACAAACACGTGAATGGTGCAGAGATTATCTGCGAATCGATCAAGTGAAGACAATAACAATTTATAGGAATATTCAGAATAGCTATACAGATTTGTGTCACATTATTTCCTCAAATCAGAGCACATCGATACTTAATTAGTTAAATTTTACTAATTAATATAGTATAGTTTCTAACTAATTCAAATGTTGTACGTGAAGTAGTTTACTATAAATTAGTAAAAGTTACTAATCCGACTAGTAACAAGGACAAACTAACAAAATCAATTAGGAACACTATATATTCAATGAATATTCTTACAAAATTTTAGACATCTTAAAAGTTATCAAAATCTTTTTAAATTCATAGCAATTAATCTTTATAAATCTTATAAAATTTCTTAAAATTACTAGAAATACATTAAAATTCTATGGGGAATTTTTTCATTTCTTGAAATTTTGCAAAATCTTCAAGTCATAAGAATCTTTTGTAAATCTCATGAAATGTTTTAAAATTACTATAGAAATCCATTAAAATTCCATGAAGAATTGTTAATTAATTATAATTCTTAAAAACATCTTAAAACTCCATAAAATATTTTGAAAATCATAAAAATATTTTAATAGCGCTTAATTAATAAAATTCCATGAAACACTTCAAAATTCGACAAAATCCATTAATATATCGCATAGAATAATTGAAAGTTCTTTGTAATACTTTGAAATTATTTAAACTGCTCTAAAATCTGTTAAATAAACGATAAAATTTGAATAATATGACAAAAATAACACGCAGTTATTTGTAGGGAATTTAGGAATGCGAGGTTGCCTTTCGTCTATTAGATTGGCAGGCGTGCGTATACCCAGGGAGATCGTGAAGTAGGCGCGATTTTAGAAGTTTAGACGAAAAGAATAAACTTTTCATACTTATTTTACAATACATAACGCGTTTTCTCATTCAACTCTTGATCCCTATATATTTATACAAAAAGTTTAACATTACTGATGTTCGAAGAAATATTCATTGTAAACAATTCAATTGGTAAGCAAAACTACTAAATACACTGTTAGAAATTTCTTTCGGAATTTTACGAAACATGTATTGGAAGTTTTCAACTGTTACATGTTTCGTAAAAATCCGAAATTTTTTCGTAATTTTCAGTAACAGTACACCGTAAGAAAAATCTTTACTAAATTTAGTATACATGTAATGGAATCAAATTAAGTCACAACACGAAACTAAATTTAGTTTACAAGTTTAAAGTAAATTTACTATGCGTATACTAATTGCAGTATACCCGTATACTAATTCTAGTTTCAAACAATAAAAAAATATTCCTATGTTTCGCGGATAGAGTCCACTTTTAACATTAATATTATTGAATATTATTTTAATCGTTATTTACACAAATATTTAAATTCATACTTATACTTTATCTTATATGTAAAAACCGCTAGCTCTTAAAAATATCTTAACGCTGTTGGGTTTCGAACCCTATTCACACTACCTAAGACGCATGCCTACCCAAGCCTACCTACTTAGCCACGCGGCTACCGAACGCTTGGAAAAATAAAACAAAATCTTTACCTAACTGTATCGGATGGCGTCTATCCGAATGGTATACCGAAGGGAACCGAGTCCTATCCAGTATTTTCGTAATTTCGCGAAGTATCGTAATTTCACGAATTATTTTCGTAATTTGCGCCCAAAATTCGTAATTTTATGTAAAATTTGTAAAATTTGGAAAATTCCGTTACTTTTGTGTCTGAAAAGTTTCGTAAATTTCCGAAAATTTTTAACAATGTAGATTAGAAATTTTTTCTTACGAAGAATTTTTATTTGGTGAGAGAATCCCAGCAAATATGGTAGTAAAGCAATGGAATTGAAATAAAAATGTGAAACATTATAATAATCATGCGAGTAGGACCCGACAAGGTTGAATTAAGTTACACATCGAAGACATTCGGCAATAAAAGATCCAAATGGTTGATTAATCAATAAACTCATATCCAGTCGAGAATATATAGTTTATTGACTTGAGTCTCTCGCTCCAATGCGCGATGTCAATCCTTTGGATTTAACCATATAAATAATAAACCTCCTCGCATCATATGGTCCCATTAGACGTGGGCGATCGAATCTGATCAATACGAAGGATAAGAACAGAACCGCACACTGTAACAAAAAAGAACACACACATACAAGATTTCTGCTCATATTACATTTTCGATGGAGGCAGCAGTTCAATTTGAATTCCAAAAAATGCGATATTAAACATATTATAGGGGATGTGGAAGAGCCAAACACGACCATATTTCTTTGAGTTTGTGTTTATTTATTTGTAATTATTAGACGGGACACTAAAAGTATCGGGTTTAGTAAACATTGTAGCTCTGGTCTACCACACAAATGCGACCTTTTTTCTGATTTTCGGGTCTGCAGGTCTGCAAGTTAAAAAGCCTGATGCGAAAATTTCGGGTCGGGTCTACGACAAATCAGACTCGAGAGCATTTTGGCATTGGGTCTGGTATATAATAAAAAACTCGAGCTTATATTTATTATTTACGACTCAGCTCTGTAGAAAACCCGAACCGAATTTCCCGAGTCAGGTTTTCTCCACTCGGGCCTAAACAGCCCGATCCGCAAATTTCAGGTCAGGTCCTGACCCGAATAACATCAGGTCGGGTTTAAAATATATATTCAGATAAACTATAACATTTTTTTTTTTATCCGAAAAAAGTTGATTCAAATTTTTGGGTTGGATTGGGTCTGTAAACTAAAAATTCTGACCGAACAGTATCGCGTAAAATCTGAAAGGATTTTTTTCAAGTTACTAAATATTGAGCAATTTTTTAAACGTGAACCAAAATATTAAACCTAACGTAATTACATTGAAGGACTAAAGCATAATATTAAAGAAGCATAATATGATAAATAAAAGAACAGAGCAGTAGATAAAAGATAAAAACAATGTAAATAGAAAAAATAAAATAAAAGAGGGTACACTTGAGGAACGTGACACATACTACGAAGGCATGATGGATGAGATGGCGGTCAGTTTACGTGATCCATGATCACTCGAAGACGGGGTGGTCTGTCTATCTGTCCACGTGCATTGTCACTGCTGCCTGCACGTTACAAAAACCATGGTCACTAAAGTACAGCTTTTCTTCATTTTAATCAGAATAATAATTTCAAAAATATATTATTTGCCCGCACTTACATTTTTCCAGTATAATAATAAATAACATATTGCTCTAAAAAGGGATAAAAATTCATGAATGAAGCCAAGGCGTTTATACTAATGTCATTACTGGAGAACTACTAATTCATACGTTAACAAAAAAACTACTAAAAATAAATAAATAAATTCTTTACAATTTTGGCATTAATTAGTAGTTCTCTAAGTCTATAAAGTAATCTCCTGTGAATAAAAAACTAATTTAAAGTAAAATTGTTCTTAATTCGAAATAGTAGAGAAAAAATCTTAAAATTTCTCTATAAGAATGAAGAACTAGCAATATTATGGGTGTGTCGGAGGGGGTGATGTAAGTGTAGAGGGGGCGACTAAGGGGTGGAGGATATGTATAGAAAAGCTATTGGGAAATTTGGTGGGAGAGGTAAAGTTTGGGAAGAAGGGTAAAGGTGAAGACGAATGTCGAAGGGTTAGAGGGGAAGGTGGAGAGAAAAATGGAGGGGTGCGGAAAGGGTGGTGGGTGAAATGTAGTGGTAAAAGGAAAATGTGTCGTGAGGGTAGGGATGAAAGTTAGAGGGAAATGTAGTGGTGTTTGGAGGGAGAAATATTGAGGGAAATGCAGATTAAAATGTGGAGTGGTGAGTGAACGGGAACTGGTGAGGGGAATTTGGAAAGGGTGGAAGGGGGTGTATAAAAAAACTAGAGGGAAATCTGGAGGTAAATGCGTGGAGGAACTAAGAGGAAAATGCGGGGGTATAGGGGGTGAGAGATGAAGTGCAGTTGTGAAGGGGGTGGTGCGGTATGTGTAGGAAAGCTTGATTGAAATATGGAGGGTTTTTTTGAGGGATTGGGGGGAGTGTATAGGATATCTAGGGGGAAATGTGTGGAGGGATGATGGGGAAAATGTAGAGTTGAAGGGGGGAACGAAATGTGGTGGGGTGTGAGGGGATATATATTGAGGGGATATTTAGGGGATATTGAGGGAAAAGCGGAAGAAATCTGGTGGGATGAGTGAAGGGAAACTGTCGAGGGGTTTTTGGGGATTTTTGAGGGGATAGAGAGGGATAAGGACAA
>JAUESI010000026.1:3056121-3075817 GCA_032275145.1 Synergus laeviventris | reverse complement strand
GTCCAAAACCTTCTGATGATTTTTGGTCGGGCACGGCTTTTTATATCTGCGGCTCGCGGGAAGATCGCGTAGTGAGGGTAAGACTCTCTAGGAAGGGACCTGCGCGAGATACATTTTCTTGGTCGCCGCGTTCGTCTGCATCCCTCGATCCTCTGTTACTCTAACGAGTTAAGTAGAAAATGTCTTCGCCGCGCGGTCGTAGGCCGTAAGTTTGTCTTTTCCCAGGCGAAGATTTTTCCACTTAGCTTATTCGTAATAGTCCTAAACTCTACGTTGTTATTTTAAACCCTTAAAATATATTTATTTATTTTATTTGTTTAAATTTAATCTTGATCCGAGTTAGTAATGTCGTCTACTCTATGCGTCTAAGTGCATATCAAAGTGATATCATATTCATATAACGAGTGCTAAATTCAACACGGTTGTCTATGCTTTCGTCAATATAATCATGAAATCATTTCAAAATCATTAAATGATTTGAATTTCGAAAAAAGCACTAAATGGTAGTCATATCGCAATGCCCTGAAACAATATCCGGATGTATGTATGTATTTATGTCACGTTTTTTACTGATCCTGCAATATCTTGAGAAAGTGTGCAGATAAATTCATAAAATTTGGCGCACTTATTCTACTATATATCCAGTTGAATTTCATACAATTATTTCACAAAATATATTATTTAAAAGGTTTTGTATACTTTTATAACTTCAGTAAAATTGATTTTTCGACTATAAGTTTTCAAATAATTAAAATTTAAATAAGCTGATGCTAGGAAAGTAAAGCTAGTTAAAAGATTTTGCAGAATTTTAAAAGATTAAATAAACTTTTAAGAGATTTTAAGCAGATTTAAGCAGATTTAAGCAGATTTAAGAGATTTTATTCCAAGGAATTTAAAGAGATTTCGAAGGTTGAATTGAACGCAAATGAGGGATAATATAATATTTTTCACATGAAAAAGAAACAAAGATTTTGAACAAAACTGTCTACGAGTATATATGTGACCTTGCAACTATGTAGGCGAAAGCACAAGCTTAGGATGAATACACTGTAGTAGGCGAGCATTTTCTCTCTCTCCCGTTCGCCACTAGAAGTTCAAAGTCAAAATAAGGGTCAACATTGAATTCCTCATTGAAAGTTACTCCAAGTTTGACTTTGACCTCCGCGAAACATGTCTTATCTGAGAAAATATCCAGCCGTTCCCGCACTTTTGTGACACCTCTATATATGCGATGTGTAAATGTATAATTAACTGTAAGAAAAATAATCTTATTCTAATAATATTTAATATAAAATAAAGTGAAACGTAAGCGTCATACTCGCGCGCTTTTGGTCTCCTGTAACAACAAGAAAAGGCAAACACGGCCAGAAATGCTCTTCACCCTTTTTAGGAATAGAATGCGAGCTCAAACTTATAATAGTGTCCTTGGCTCAAATGCAATTAAATAAATAACACAGTCTACCGACCTATTACCAATTTATAGTACTAATTGGGTATTATATTTGGTTCCTCCTCATTGGAACGAGCCTAAAGTCTTTGAAGGTGGACCAAATAAGATAAAGAGATAAGTGGAAGCTGCGGAAAATATGTGAGAAGTAAAATTGGAAATAGACAACAGAAGCCTCGCCTGCGAAGGGAGGTGACGACATGTGACCTAACTTTACATATTCGGCTCAGTAATCCTTCTTAATTTCGGTTTGATTTTGAAATTTACGTTCAAGATTTAGTAACCGACTTTCTGCGAGAGATTTAGAATCTCCTAGTTCATCGATATTACTTTTAAAATGAATAGCCATTAGTCACGATAAACCGGCCGTCATTGTCACGTTGAAGAGTTTCAAGAAAATAAGATTCGCATCATTTTTCTTCGATTGATAATGTCCTTTGATTGCAATATTCTTCTTGTCCTTACAATTTTTGCATTAGAATCTCAATTTTTGACATTTTAACCATATTAAAGTTCAAAAACTTTGCGTCTTGATTTGAAACTGGCCCTGCTATTATCCAATCTAATTTTGTTTTTTGCAAATAAAAACAGATCATTTCCTATCAAAACATATAAAATATCGCTCTTTTATTGTGTAATCTCATTCAAATACATTACTACTTAGAATTCTCTTGAAATCCTTTAGGAAATTTTGATATCTTTGAAATATTGTAAAATTTGTTATAACCTTTTCAATTCCCTAGACTTTAAATGAAATCAATTGATATTTACTTAAATGCCTTATCATAATTTCTGCAAGGGTGATAGAAGTCCAACTTGAAATATATCAAAAAATCTAATGCTCCTTGTTGGTCAATACAGATGATCGGTTAATTCAGTTGAGGCGGAAAATTTAAGTACAAAAATAATTGATATAATAAACATTCTATAAGTTCTCTGAATTATACAACTTTATTTGATCGACATGTACATTTCATTTCTGATATAGAAGAGATCGAGATTCGAAAAAATAACAGGATTTTAAGAAACCTATATGCTTCCAAAATAAGATGCAACAATATCTGGTTTTTACCCAACATATTATGTAGATGTGTGATGATTCTGGTTAAGACTGCGAATGTTATCAGCGATCCACATTCTGTATATAGGATGTTGCACGTTTGCAAAAATATCAGGAAAAGCCCGACCTGCAACTATTCCACTCCGAATGAGAATACCAGTCAACTTGTCCATATTATGAACATCTTTAATAACTAAAGGTGCACCGGCATCATTAACGCCACAGTATTGATTTCCAGTTACATCAAAAGTGCAAATATCATTATCTAAAATAGCAAAATAATGTTCGTATAATGTTGCACATTCACGATTGGTGATGATTGGTACCGTGATTGATCGCAAGTAATCAGGATGTGCCGTTCCGTGACTGAAATCAGAGATATTATAAAACTTGTCAAAGAAGTACATTTCGTATTTTTAATATATTACTGATAACTTACTCTCCCATAGCATTACATCCCCATCCACTTACGGTACCATTTAGTCCGTGTTGAGTATGTCCTTCAGCAAGTTGTATGCTCCGAGTATTTATAGAATAGACGAAAAGCGGAGAAACAATGAGCAAAGCAATACCATCCGCAGTTCTGTTCGGATGATTATTTATGATTTCTCTTTTATCTGTTATTTGATGTATGCTAAAGTGACTACCATAGGTGTGTATGGCCCTTCGTGCAGATCCAGAGTAAACTCTGCCAAATGACAGGTTAAACTTAATACACTGAGGAGCAGTGAGGACAACGGATTGGGTCAGTATAACACCTACGCAAAAGTCGTGACTTCTTAATTGTTTAACAGATACAACGTATGCAGCATTGGCAATCGGCTCTTTCCAGTCTCGCACTCTATTAATCACACGTTTATGGCGGACGAAAAGTTCCGATGTTTCGTCTAAAATATAATAAAATTACGAAGTAGTGGGTTATTTATCTTCCAGTATATCATTCATGGTACAGATATATCGAAAATACTATTATAGTTACCAATATCCTTTCTTGAAAGTGTACCAGCAATTCCTTGGCACAAAACGACGAAAAGAACTAGAAGATTCCAATATGTTTCTGTTGACATTTTGTGTACTTAAATTATACAGTTCAGGTGTTGAATTTATACTTATGACTCTCTGACTAATCTTTCTTTTGTCTTTTATACTCGCAATTTATCTAGGATTAATATAACTGTGTCCACTTCCTTATTACTAAAATGAACTTGAGGTGGTTTAATAGTTTAGGAAAATACATTTGAGTCCCATATCTCTTATTTTAAAAAGAAGTGATAGCATATTTCCATACTTGAAAATGATAATAACTATCTATTTTTACAAAATTATTTATTTGAATGTAATCTGTATTAAAATTTTACAAAAATATTTAAAGACCAAAAAATGTCTTGAAATTCCTTAATATTCTCCGAAATTATTTTCAAATTGTGAAAATCTCTTGAATTCCGTAAATATCACTTGAAAATGTCTAGTAATCTATTCTAGTTTCTAGTTCTAGTATTCTTTGGAAACCCCGTAAAATTTTACGAAAGCCAGTGAAATATTGTTTAATTCCACGAACTTTTTTAAAAATCATAAAAAATCTTTTGTAATCTACTCTCAACAAAATTTCCTGAAAAAATTTGAAATTCTTCTATATATCGTCTAAAATCCATTAAAATTGTTGGAAATCTCGTCAAGTTTTATGAAATTCTTTTGAATTTCAAAAACTACTTTCAAAATCATAAAGATTTCTTAAATTTACTTATAGGTCTTCACGCGAGTCGCTTAGAATAAAAATGCTATTAGGACTTGCCTCGGTTTCGATCGTCCTGCTAGCATTGCCGGTAGTCGCGTAATGATCCTCATTATGCACTTTGACGCATAATATACTATTAATGAACTTATAAGATTGTAAGAGACTTTATTTTTTCTCATAGCGGTTTTTCAATATTTTTTTTCGCCGACTTGGGAGAAATTAACAATGTTTTTTAGGAATTTCAAGAGATTTCAACTAAGGGATTTGAAAAATATTTTTATCATTGAAAATTAGATTAGGACGATTAGGAGAATCTTTTATGAGGAAAGTGTCCAGTCCAGTCTACGTGTTTAGTAAAAAGTGTATATGCGCTCCAGTGACTTAATTGTGACTAAAAATTCTGTCACGGGTTCAGAGAGTTCTGTTACAGCTTCAGAATTTAACAGTGTACTGAGGTTGGTAACAGGAAAGAAAGTTTTGTTTAAAACGTCTATTTTGCTATAATTTCTAATAATTCTAACAAATATACATACATGTATACTAGAACTGTTTGAAATTGTGTCAAAATAGTTATATTTATCTAATTTTATTCATACTTATTTTATTTGACACTAGTTAACAAAATACCAAAAGCATAGTGAAAAATACTTTTCATCGAAAGCAGAAGAGACAACAGCTGATTGCTTATAATATGGTGCGCATAGCAGAAATTTTGTGTTACCGTATTAACATCAATTTTTAAAACCTGAGACATAATTTTTGCATTTTATGTCACCCATCTGCAATTTTACATTATAATTAGTAAAATTATGTTACAGTGTTGTAAAAAAATGCAGAACGAAACTTCTTGTCGATCTCTTAATCGGCTGCTAATCATTCATAAAATGCATCAATAATAGTAAGTTTTACTATAATATAATTCAGATTTAGAGATGCCTTATTGTAGGAATCATTCCTGAGGCTATTGAATTCAGAGATAAAAAAAAAGAGAAATTGTGCAAGATCATCAGTAACTCTAGGACCGTTATTCGATCTTGAGTAAGATAAATATATAATTATAGTAAGTCAACGTTTCATGGCTGCAGTCTACAGCGCCACACAAGAATGAAGCTGTGCACGCACCCCTGTCACCGGGTGACCGATCTTGTTGTCAAGTTTCCTGGACGTTGGCGGCTATTTATTTCTCTCGTTTTTCTCCTGTCCTTAAAGGATTTTAAATTTGAAATCTCTTGATTTTGATAATCAATTTTAAATTAAAAATTCTAACAAACTTTATAGTAAAAGAAATATTCTTAATAACACTCTCTATTAATCATAATAAAATTGTTACTATTTTACTGTAGTAAGCAAAAATGTTAACTAATGCAAATTAGTAATAATTTTAATAAGAGATAATAGTTTTTCAACTATTCCATAGTGTGACTAAAACACTAAGGGATAGTGAAATTGTTACTAATTCACTTTAGCAAGAAATCCATTGTGACTAAAATACTAATTTATAGCGAAAATTTTATTAATACACATTAGCAACAAATATTTCTTACTAAAAAATATAAGCAAAAATTTTATTATGAATTAGTAGCTTTTTTAACTAATGTTTTCTACATAAATTACTAATTCATGGTGAAATTGTTACTAATTCACTTTAGAAAGGAACGTTTCGTACTTACTAAAACTAATTTGCAAAATTCAGCTACAAATTATTAGTTTTCCAACTATTCTATTGAAACTAAAGTACTAATTAATACTGAGGTTGTTACTAATTCACTTTCCTAAAATACATTATATACTAAAAATAATCAGCAACAAGTTGGCTAACAATTACTAGTTTTCTAAGTGTTCTATTGTAATTAAAGTATTAATTAATGTCGAGACTGTTACTAATTAAAATTAACAGTAAATTTCTTTCCTAATTCAAATTAGTAGTTTTTATTAATATATTTCAATAAAATTACTAATTTATACTATAATACTACCTAATTAAATATTTCAAAAAATCGTAAATTCCAAGAAAAAAGTAGAGTAAAAAACTTTTTACTCTTCTTTAAACAAAAATTTTTTTGTGAGAAGATGCCGAAAGACGGAAACTAGATAACTGGAACTTGAAGACACTAAATTCATCACACTGTTTTTGCAGCCTAATAGCTCTTCAAACTTGAGTGAAAAAAAAATTGATAGAGATAAAAAAAAAGAAGAAAAGAGAACAGATCGTACTCTCGTTCTACGTCGATTTCAGGGAGTATGGTCCAGTCCCCTTGTGAAGTGAAGTGACGTTCCCTCCGACGGGTAGAGATAGTCATCGACCGCGCCGCCCGGCTCGTCACATTGAGAAGGCGATAATAACATGTTTTATTCTCGACTAATATTAATTCGCTATTGGCACTCGTAATTCGTACGACCCACGGTCATTCGCAGCTTTCATCTTGACGACCGAGATATTTTCCTGAACAGTATCCACCTAATTGTCAATCCCTTCTGAATAAAGTAATTAGTGGCACAACAGGTAATTATAAATTGAGAATGGGTCAACTTGTATCTCGGACATAGATTTTTTCATGAAACTACTGTAAAAAAAAATAAAGATTCGTTTAGAATATGTAAATAATTAAGGCGGATGAATTGTTTTTTGTCAAGATGTATACAGAAAATTATGAAATTTTTAAAAATGATAGGGCTTTATTTATTATTAAATTGAAGCTGGAATTTTTTAAACACAACTTTCCAAATCCTCTTTTCAAATCATTTTTAAAAATACTTTTTCAAACACTTTTTCCTGCCCCTGCTTTCTCAAAAATATTTTTCTACAGCAGTTTTTCAAAACCTACTTTTCTAAACCATTTTTTACGCATTTCTTTTGCAACCCCTTACCGACAGTTGGTAACTTATCGATCGTCGATAACTTAACGGTCGTTCTTGCTAAGCCTATGCTGTAGATGAATCTACTTACGAATTAAACTTCTATACGAAATTTTCAGGATATGCCCTGTTATAAAAATTATCATTAATAGGATTATTCCCATTTTTAACACCAAATATCATACAAAAATATGTGTATTGTAACCGAATTTTTTCTGAGAAATATTGTTATTTACCGTATGAAAAAATTTTTGTTTTAGAATCTAGTTTACAAAGAAATCTAAAAACTAAAAAGATAATCATTTTTAAAAATGATTATCTAACAGAGGTGATAAGAACCACACGGAAAATTTCCTAACCGTGTGTAACTTAGCGACCGCCGGTAGCTTACCGATCGTACTTTTTCAAACTGCTAGATTAAATTGTCAACTTGTTAAATAAATTGAAAAATTCAACTATAAAAACTGAGACTTAATTCATAAAATAGTAATTGATGATAATATTGAATAATAATTGTTGAAAAAATTAATCTATAAATATATAAAAGATACAATTTCATATTTTTTATTATTTTATAAATTAGTGAATGACATTATATTTTCGGAGACTAACATTTGATAACTATTGTTCTTCCAAAATTTTTTTTTGTTGTTTCACATTTATTAAGGAGAGATGCTTTTTCTGCAGCAGTTTTCTCGTTGGGCTTATTATGCTTATTTTTTGCTGAAACATTTTTAATGGTATATACATTTAGGAAAACTTTGAAATTATTTTTAACTGCTAATCGACTGATATAAAGGATTTTCCCAGTTGGTTTATTGACTTTTATATTTAATCATCCAGTGTGCTGAATTTTCAAAATAAGAATGTAAAACAAACACTAAGAATTTTAATTTAAAATAAGTTTGTGGCATATATCGCCCTTATGAAATGAAACATGCCAGGTAAATAGTCTATTATACTTAGTACTTACTTATAATTTTGATGGTTTCAACATATCCATTTACATAAAATATAATGCAGAATAATAACAAAAGTGTGAAAATTTTATTCAAGCTCATTTTGATTTATTTTTCTATTTCTTTATTTTTTGTGCATACAAACACAAGTTCTCTGGAAAGACTGAGCTAAAAAAATGTTGCTTCTACGTTTGTACCTTTCAAGAATGGAAGAAAGATTACATTTTATGTTTTTGTAATCTAATACTCAAGCATTTTTTTCTTACACTCAGATCAAATTTACGTTTTTCAAAGTTACTCCTATTTCAGCAAACATCCACAATATAAAAACCATATATAGATTTAAAGTAGCTAGTAGATAAGCAATTGAGAACAAAATTTATCTTCTATGACAAGATAATATCATCAATTCTCTCACAAAAAACCTTGAATAACACCTGAAAATAATAAAAAAGGTATATTATTTAATTTTCAAAACGTTTAATTTTTGAAAATGTAAGCAAAAGAAAATGCCAGCGAACTATCGATATTCCAATAACAATCGGTAAGTTACCGACAGTTTATAAGCTACTGATAGCTGATAATAACAAGCGGTAAGTTACAAACCGTCGGTAACTAAGCGACCGTCGGTAACTTACCGATCGTTCTGGAATACAATTTCAAACAGCAAAATTTCGTATTTTAAGAGAATAATATTTTTTAAAAACGTTATAAAAATCGCAGATAGTCATATAATCTAGTTTAAAATGAAGTCTACAGAAAAAAATAATTTTTAAACACAAAAAGGTTGATTTCAAAATTTTCTTTCAAATGATTGACGTAAAAACAATCATTCCTGATTTGTTAAATTAATAATGTAATATTTTTTTACTGAGAAGGGAAGGAAATAATTTGTTCATTTTAAAAGTCATTCTTTGATTAGTTTCACATTTATGATAAGTATTACAAATTATGGAAACTTATCTCAGTTTAAATGGAAAACGTTATTTACCACCAGTCATCTAATAAATAGGTTGATCTCGAGTCAAACTGTCACGCGATTTTCGATAGCTGAACGACCTTCATTCACGGTTTTCATCTAGTATGTTCTCAGCTATCCATTATGCGAGGCTAAAATATTTTCCATTGAATTGAAAAAGGCAAGTTTCTATTTTTCTTTTACCAGAAAATTTAAAACAATTTGAATTATCATTTTAAAACAATTGTTAAGATAAAAGATTTTGGAACTAGGAATTGGAATTTTGTCTTTGCAGGTTGCCAAAAAACACTGTGAAGATGGCATCATCAAAATTTATTACTTTTGAGGAGGAATTGAAGAAAAATCCAGAATTAAAAGAATCTGACATTCAAATGTTGAGAGAATGGAATGACAAACAACCCCACTTGCCGAAAATTTCTGACACTGATCTTACTTTGTTTTTACACAGTAACTATTATTTAATGGAACCAACAAAAACTACAATTGACGCTTATTATACTGTGAGAACCCATGTGCCCGAGTTTTTTTCAAATAGGGATTTTAAAACTTCGAAACAACTTCAGAAAACTGCAAATGTAGGGTAAGCTTGTAATATTAAGGAAAACTGAATCTATCAACTCTATTCCAGTTGTCGAGTGATTTTAAAAATATATCAAAAGCTTTAATGAAATTCTAAGAATAAGCAAAAATTTCTAAATATTTCTTTTTCAGCGAATTCGTGTTTTTTTAATAGTAGTATAGCTAAGGTGGTCTAAGTCAAAGTAACAATAGTTAAGTTACCGATAGTCGATAAATTATTGACATTTACTAAGAAGAAGAAGAAGTTACCAACTCTCGGTAACTTATTGGTAGTCAGCAATTTACCGACCGTCGGTGACATACCGATCGGATATTTTACTTAAGATTTTATATATAATTTAAGTGCGGCAACGGCTCTGCAAGGAACAACAAAAGAAGGATATAAGATCGTTTTCTGGAAGATGTTGGATACAGAACCATCACATTTCGTGCATAATGACATTTTGAGATATTATTGCATGATTTTGGATCTTTGGTTACGAACCGATGGTACAATTTCTGGACATGTAATTTTGGTAGACATGCAAGGAGTTTCTTTGGGACATGTTGGACGTCTGAGTCCCATGACGACAAAAAAGTTTCTTTATTATCTCCAAGATGCTTTGCCAGTTCGCTTAAAAGGAATGCATTTCATGAACTCCGTACCCGCCATGGATTTGATTCTCGCTATGATGAAACCATTCATGAAGAAGGAACTTTTAGAGATCGTAGGTGTATTTGTAGACATAATATTCTTTTTTTCATTGCTTTCTTTAAATATATTTTACACTTTCAAAATAAATTGTATAAATATTTGATATTAATTGATATTAATATTTGTATAAATATTTACCATCTGAATCTAATTTTTTTTCGTATTCGGCTTTATAAAGAAATAATTTATTATTTTAGTTGCATATTCACACCACCAAAGAAACTTTAGAAAAATTTATCCCACTGGAAATATTGCCAAACGAGGTAGGTGGAAAAGCTGGACCTTTAAAGGAATTTCATGAAGCTAGAAAAAAGGATCTGGTGGACTATCGTGAATGGTTTGCACAAGACGAATCTATTGGTCGAGTGAAGGAATCTTTGCGACCTGGAAAAGCCAAAAATGTAACTGATATTTTTGGCGTTGAAGGCAGTTTCAAAAAACTTGATATAGATTAGAAAATAAAATATATTTATTTAGACTTTTGGCGTGGGGATTTTATCAGCAAGTGTTTAATTTTGTTATTTGCCATAATCAATTTCAAATTCAAATATACATTTTTTTAAAAGTATTTCCAAAACATGTTTTAATATCTGTACTCCTATACCAATGACTGATTACAAATTTTCAATCCGAATTCAATCCGAATAAACTTTTAAAAAGTTTTTACCTGTTAAATCCAAATCGATCAATCTGATCTGAACCAATTTTTTAAACCGGATCAATCCAAATAAATTGTGTTTGATCCAAACAAACTTTTCAATCCGAAATGAATGTTTGATTCGAATCAATCTAAACTTTCAATCCGAATGAATTCGAACCAGCTTTTTAATCCGAATGAATCCTAGTTAATCCTAAAAAACTTTTCAATCCGATTGGATCCAAACTATCATTTGAATCTGATTCAATCCACATGAATCGTATCTTATCCGACAAACTTTTCAATGCAACTGCATCCGAAACGAATTTCTTATTCTAATCAATCCAAACTTTCAATCCGAATGAATCGGAACCAAATTTGTAATTCGAATGAATCCTAGTCAATCTCAAAAAAATTTTAAATGCATGGATCCAAACTATCTTTTTAATTTAAATCAATCCCAATATTTAATCTGATTAAATCGAATCTTATTCGAACGTAATGATCCGAATAAATTTATTAAAAGTTTTTCCGAGTCAGTTTTATTCAATCTAATTGTAAATTAATAATAATAATATTATAATATTCAATAAATTATTTTGTGATGAGACACAATGTAGAAATAAATATTATTAATAAAAATTACAATTGAAGAAAACACAGTGCTTTTATTTATGGACGAAAAACAATTGATATGAGGAAATCTTTTCGTGTCAATAAAATTAAAAATAATGAAAAGATTCTGTTGTCATCAGATTTACAATATTTTGTTTATATATAAATTATAGACTAGAATATTCCATTATTTCATTGTTTCCGAATTGTCACCTAATTATATTCGTGTTGTACGTTTCATTATGTATTTGGTTCGACTTGTGTCTCGTAATCCTTCATCTTCTGCAGAGTCATTATTCAGTGATGTCATTGTGCTGTTTTCAAAGAGATAAACGCACGCTACTTGAATTGCATTCAGTCATTTCTCAATGATTCAGGAAGTAACTCCAAATCGTTTGGTAAGGCAAAAAAAAATTTGTTGTACACTTCTCAGAGTTAACAAACACATTGATCATTAAAAACAAAATACTGACATTATAGATTTTGTGTAATTATTAATTATGTGTACCATTATTTATAGTTATTATTATAATTATAATTTTTTATGAAAATTTTGTTAATATTTTATTAAAGCTATGGCTGCCAAGTTTATAACTTTAGAGGAGGAGATAAAAAAAAATTCGGAACTCAAAGAGTCAGACATTGAATCTTTAAGAGAATGGAGCAAAAAACAACCCCATTTACCAAAAATCCCGGATATCGATTTAGCACTATGTTTGCATAGTAATTATTATGCGATGGAACCAACGAAGAAAACAATTGACAATTATTACACCATGAGGACCCACGTTCCAGAGTTTTTTACAAATAGGGATGTTAAAAAGTCGAGGGATTTACAAAAAGCTTTGGACGTTGCGTAAGTATAAAAAAATTTTTAATCTGAAGTTAAATCTAAATTATTTATCTAAAATTTATAACAATTTTGAAAAATCTGACTGAAAAGAAACACTTTTACAACTATATGTACTTTTAGTTTTTTATTTTTGACACAAAACCCCGATTTTTTAAAATCTTACATAAAAAATCCCCTTTTTCTAAATCATATCTATTATAATTTATTTATTTTTTACAATATTTTTTTAAAAAAATGTAGCTTGGTCATTCGTGCAGGACCGAATTTCATGAAAATTTGTAAAAATGGTACTCAAAAAAAATCCTTTTTTAATTGTGAAATTCAAATTTTTCTACCTTTTTCCCCTTTATTGTTAAAAAAAGGCGCTTGGTTCTTTTTACAGTTTCAAAATTTATGAGAATTTTGAAAAATCCGGTTGAAAAGAAACCTTTTACAATTATAATTTATATTTATTTTAATTTTTGTATTTTTGATCCCAAAAACCCGATATTTTCAAAATGTTGCTTAATCCTTTTTGTGGTGCAAATTTTAAGAGACTTTTTAAAATTCCGTCATGAAAAACACCCTTTCCAAATTATATGCATTCTAGTTTTTTTATTTTTACCAATATTTTGAAAAAAAGTGATGTTTTGTCCTTCTAGCAATGACAAATTTTGAGAAATAGTATCCGAAAGAAATCCTTTTATAATTGTGTCTATTCTACTTTTTCTGCCCTTTTCCCTGTATTTTGAAAAAATGACGCTGTCCTTATTGAGCCAAAAAACGAAATTTTTTAAAAATTATACTTAGTGCCTATTGTGATGTCAAATATTAAGAGACTTTTTAAAAATTCAACCTAAAAGAAGTCCGTTACCAAATTTTATCTAATCAATTTGTTTGATTTTTTATATATTTTTATTTTCCAAAATATTGAATTTTAAGATTTTTATGTACATTTATAATTTTTTCAAAATTTATCCTTGTATTCAGATTAAACGATTGTCCTATAAATTTAATTTATTTTATTAAAAAGTAAGAAAGTTATTATTATTTTTAAATTTGAAAAATTGATTTTTCAATTATAACTTTTCGAATTATAAAAATCTAATGCTTAATGCTTCCTCTATGAGGAACCAAATGAATTTGCAACTTCATAATAATGAGGAAGAAAGGTGCTCAAAAAATTAGCACAAAAAAAATATATCAAATTCACAGCTAGTTACAATTATATCTATGTATATTTTAATATTTTTATTTCAGAGTCAATAAACTCGATATTTAAAAAATTGTGCTTAATCCCGTTTGTAGCACCAAAGTTAAAGAGAATTTTTTTAAATCCGATTGAATTTTGAGAAATCTGTTTCCAATTGTGTACATTCAAATTTTTTTTATTTTTGACCAATATCTTAAAAATATAGCGCTTGGTCCATTTTGCTTTTCCAAATTTAATGAGAATTATTTTTTTTTATTTCGAAAAATGTATCCTAAAATCCTATTTTATCTATTCTAATTTCTCTGATATTTTGAGTAAATGAACCCGAATTTGAAAAAGTGGTGGTTGACATCTTCCTTCGAATTTTATTTTAGCCTTTACGCACCCCTAAAGGGGGAAACGAAGGACGGTTACAAAGTTATATATTCAAGACTTTTGGATATGGAACCATCACGTTTTGTGCATGCCGATGCGATTAAAGGTTACAATATGGTTTTGGATATGTGGCTACACACCGAGGGAACTGTTCCAGGTCACATTATTTTGATCGATTTCCATGGTACAGTTATGGGCCACGTGGGCCGGGTAAATCCTGCTATTGCGAAAAAATCCCTCTTTTACCTTCAGGATGCACTTCCTGTTCGATTAAAACAAATCCACGTTATGAATGCTTCATCAGTTATGGATATTATCCTTACTATAGTGAAGCCATTTATGAAGAAGGAACTTCTGGATATGGTAACCTAAATTTATTTCGAAATATGGTTTTAGAATGTAAACCATTTTTAATTTGGAAGCTGCTGTTGGAAACTTAAAATTTTAAGAGGAGACTGATTCCTTAAACGTTTCTATACAGATTTTTGTATACTTTTTCCCTATACTGTTTTACGTACAAGCTCCTATTCTACACTCAGAAAAATATTTGTTTGATTCAAACAAAAGTTGTTTGAATTAAACAAATTATCACTTTGATATGGGGTCAAACAAATGTTTGATCCAAATAAATTCTTTATTTGTTTTTTTTTTATTTCATTTGAATAAAATTTTATTTCATTTGTATAAAATCCGTACGTGCGGGTTAATTCTTTTCTTTACTGAGTTTATGAGTATAGTTTTATAATAAAGAGATTCCGTACAGGATTTGGTAAACAAAAAATCCATTTATTTAGAGGAATCCGTGTGGGAACTTGTACAAAGTCCTGAGTTTTAGATTTTAAAAAATTTGCACAAAATTTCAATGGATTTTTAGAAGAATTTAGAAGATTTAGGGAGAGGATGTTCCACAAATTTCTATAGATTTCACAAGATTTCAAGAAACTTTAAAAAATTTCATCAGATTTTAAGTGACTAAGGAATTTCAAGGGGTTTGGAGAGATTTTAAGCGATGTCAAGTGGTTAGAACGGTTAGAATTTCAATGAGTTTCTAAAGAATTCAAGAGATTTTAAGGATTTTGAAAAGATTTCCAGACAGTTTAAATGATTTTAAGAAATTTCAATGATTGGATTCTAATCTAGAGGAAACCATAATTAAAATTCCTTAAAATTACTTGAACTTTTTAAAAATGTTCTAAATCTTCTGTAAATGTCTTAAAATTTTTAAATATTTCAAAACACCTCGAAGTTCATTAAAGTCTAATGAAATATCTTAACATCTCTTCCAATTCCTTCAAATTTCTTGAAATCTGTTAAAATGCCTTAAAATCTTAGATATCTCTGAAAAACCTTTTTGATAACTCTTTTGATTTGTTTTAATAAATTCACTTTAAACCCTTATATAAAAAAAAATATCGTAGCATCCCTTAAAATTTGTTGAAATCCTTTAAAGTCTTTTTAACTCTTGAAATCTTTGTATTATTTTAAAAATCTTATGAAAATTTTTTAAAAAATATTTTTATTACAATGAATGTAAAAAAAATCGTCAATATTCCCTACGTTTATTATTTATTTATTAATATTTATATATTTATGTATTTATTACTTAGTTATTTACTTATTTAATTATTTTCCAACTATTTATTAAAGAATTCTATACATTACACTTAGCATTCTTTAAACAAAACGTCTATGAAACAATATGTGGCCTTTCGATCGAATTTCTACACAAATTTTAACTCGAAAATTCAAAAATTGGGTACTCCGATGAATTAAAACTTCGAGTCGAGTTTAAAAAAGACATAGACGTAGAATAAATAAAAAATTTCAAATTATTCAGTAACTTTATAGTCCCTTTAGCAGTATTTTTTATGAAAATTACTAAAATTGACTTTCAATGTTATATGGTACTGCTGTTAATTTTGATTATTCTATAATAAATACCCCATATATATTCATAATTCATTGCCAGGAACTTATTTTTAGAACTAATGATATATTTGGCGAAAGATAAATTAACTAGAATTATGATTACATATGCCCTTACTATTTTTTCTGATTAAAATAACCAGAACTTTGATTATTTTAATCAGAATTTGTAGTTATAAGAACTATAATGCTGGTTAAATCAAGCAGAATTATGATTACTTTAGCCAGAAAAAATACTATAAGTGTATATATTTAACCATAATTCTAGTTAATTTAACTAGACGAACTAGACGATTTAATCGAAAAATTTACAATTAACATTTTTAATAGATATTTAGCGATGCTTATAAGAATTACCATATTTTATAAAAAATTTACATTAAAATAGGTTTTTTAAAGTTTTTATTTCAATGTTTTACTTACATAAAATATACATATACATTAATTTCATTCAAATTATGATTATCAAACAAACTAGCTAACAAAATAATCACATTATAATCATTAAGTTCGATTAATACTTTTCTTTCATCAAAATTACATATAGAAATTCATAAAAGTCATTTTTATTAACAAGAATCATTTCAATAAGTAATACAAGAAAAAACTTCTATAAATCATTTCAAATTTCATTCTAACTTTAATTCAACAAACGTCGAACTTTCGGAACGTATTTCAACGACCATGAGACTACCATTCTAGGGACTTCCGACAAACGACGATTCGAATCCTAGGGACTTATCGAATTCGGAGTCCCACTGCTATACCGGAATCTGTACTAAAACTTGTACTGGTACCTGTACGGAAATCTAAGATTTCTTTTAAAATTAAGTGAAAACCTGTACGTAAATCCGTATTGGAATCTCTTCGGGAATCTGTATGGAAACTTATACGGTAATCTACGTTTAGTTTCAAAATTAATCTGATGAACCTGTACTTTAATCTGTACTAAAACCTGAAAAGAAATTTTTACTAAAACATGCACGGAAAACTTTACAGCAATTTTTAGAATATGATTCCTCAAACTCCGTACATGAAATTCTACCTCCATTTAGTTCAATAATCTTTATTTTCCAGCTACATATTCACACTACATTGGACACCTTAGGAGACCACATCCCCTTGGAAATGTTACCAAATGAATCTGGCGGAAAAGGAGGGCCACTCTCAGAATATTCTGACAACCGTCTGAAGGGTTTAAAGGAATTTTGTGATTGGTTTGCTGAAGACGAGATCTACGGACGTGTAAATGAATCTCTTCGTCCTGGAAAAGCGAAAAATGCGAGTGAAATCTTTGGTGTGGAAGGAAGTTTCAAAAAATTGGATATAGACTAAATAAAAAATATTGTATGTCTGCCTTTCAATAAAAAGTAAAAAATTTAATTTACATCAACATTTTTATAGTCTCTGATGATTTTAAAAAATAATTATGAGTTCCACTGATTACGATATTGCATCATTTTTTACGTAACTCATGCTTTGTCATATTATCTATATATATATAGTCTGTCATTAAACTTGACAATACCGTAACATTACGTATTATATATTCGTCTATAATTTTTTTTAAATTGTAAACAATATGTTTTCAGAATAATGACTAATTTTTCATGATTATTGCATTTTTGTATTATTATTATGTCAGTATACATTTTTTGTTGACAAATATAAATTAAGTTCGTTTGGAAAATAAATTTTTTCCCTCAGTAAATAAAAAAGTACTTTTAAATCCCTAGACAGTGAAAAGTACTTGAAACTCTTAAAACGTATGAGAAAGATAAAATAATAGTATATTATTTCTACTCTGTTTATGTAAAAAAAGAACTCTTCGCTCCCTAGGGAGTAAAAGTGTGCTTTTTAATTCTTAGTAAGTAAAAAAAAGTACTTTTAAATATCTAGGAAGTACTTAAAACTCGTAAAAGGTATGAACATGATAAAATAACAGTATATTATTTTTACTTTCAATTCTTTTACCATATATTATTTAAATTATTTTTAAGTTTTGAAATTTGAAATTTTTGTGAATTTTTTACTTGCATTTTTTATTTTTCTTGGCTTTACTTTGACTTTATATGAATCCAATGGATGATAAGCAATTAATTTTTATTTTTATTACATCTGCTGTATTCTTAAACTTATTTTAAATTATTTTTAATTCTTTCGCATTATCTAGAATTCATATGAGTTCTTGAATTCTGAATATAAAGAACCTTACATAAGTTATCAATATTAGTCCCTTTTTTACAATTTACTGAACCCTTATTACATTTGTATCCAATTTTTTCCTTATTTTTCGATTACTACGTTTTTATTGTTTTTTTTTTAATTTTTTACTTTCTAAACAGTGAATCTTTACCTATTTTCAAGACGAAACTCAACGAAAACAACGTCCCAGCATGATTTTATTCGCTAAGAGAAGATGAGAGTGAAAAATAATAACAAAAAGAAAAAGAAAAAAGAAAATCGAAAAAAGAGGAGCAGGTATATTAAACCGAGGGAAGCAAAAGTCGACGAGGGCAAACGAATTGTTCTCTCCTTTTTCCTCTTTTTTTTCCGCTCCCTGGCTACCGTCAAGTCAAGACCAAATGCAAAGTGTAAAACCGATTCATCTTCTGAAAAAGAAGTATCAAGGCGACTGTAAAAAATACGTAGCTACAAGAATCAGCTCCCCCGGAAATATGTAAATATACATACATAAGACTTTTTTAAATAGTAAATTAAAAAATGGTTCAATTTAATTCATTAGGATTTGTCAGGATATTTTAAAATAGAGTTCTAATCATAAATGAATAATAATAATAAAGTATCAATCCTGTCCTTTTTTCCTATTTGGAATGAATGTTAAGGCATTTCAAGAGATTTCTAGAAATTTTTGGGATTTTGTCGAATATAAGTGAGGGTAAAGTTTCTAATGTGATTTAAAAATATTAAAAGAAATTTTTATGATTTTGAAAAGATTTTGTAGAATTTAAAAGCAGTACCTGTAATTTTAGGAGATTTTAAATTATTTTAAGTGATTAGAATAAGAAATTAAAAATTGTTTCCTCGAATTATAAGGGATTTGTGTTATTTCTGTAGTTTTAAAAATATTTTGTAGAATTTTAAGGGATTTCAGGAGATTCTTGTGATTTTTTTTTTTATTTTACTAAAACTATCAGTATTCTGAAATTTTTATGAATTTTAAAAGATTTTGTGAAATTTCAACAGGAATCTAGGAAGTTGAATAAATTTTAATTAAGGCTCAAGTTTATTTGTGGAATTTAAAATATTTCATTAGATTTTAAGGAATTTCAAAAGATTTCAAGACATTTTGAATGATTTCAAGTAAAATTTCAAGGAGTTGATTCTAATGTGGAGGAAATCAATTGTAATCCTTTGAAATTACTTGAAATTTTTTTAAATGCCTTAAAATCGTTAAAAATCAGTCGAAGTTCATTAAAAAAAATCTAATGAAATATCTTAAAATCTCTTCCAATTTCTTCAAATTTCTTAAAATCTGTTAAAATGTCCTAAAATCTTTTGAAATCTCTGAAAAATCCTGTTGATAACTAAAAGTTACTGCATAATTTGAAATTTTTATTTATTCTGCGCATATGTCTTTTTCGAACTCGACTTGAAGTTGTAATTCATCGGAGTACCAAATTTGTGAATTTTAGAGTTAAAATTTGTGTAGAAATTCAATCGAAAGACCATGTTAAGTCGCTAAAACTTTTATACACATCTGCGACCACCTATTACTATTATTATTTTTATGTTATTGCTTCATATTTATAACTGGGTTGTATGTTC
>JAUESI010000026.1:2963791-3015263 GCA_032275145.1 Synergus laeviventris | reverse complement strand
TTTTTTTGCTAAAACGGAAGTATTGATAATGAACTGTCGATAATAATTATTTTTTAATTATTTCAACCAAACGAGAGCCGAAGTATCACATGGCCTTAAGGTCATGTATTTCTTATCCGATCCCTATCTTATAACGACATATATTTCTCTGCAACGTTACTTCTAAATTTATTGAGATATAAAATTGAAAATCTCTAAAATCAATGTCAAAGAGTTGAGGTGCATTTATCTGGTCGTAAATATTAACATTTATAAAAAAAATTATTTTCGCATATTTTCTTTAATTTTAGAAATTTTCAATTTGATATCGCAATAAATTTAGAAGTTTGCAGAGAAAAAAATATCGATAAGGTAGCGATCGGATAAGTATATATTATACACGGCCTTAATCTTACAAATGTTCAACTTTTTATCTGAATTTATAATATATGAAAATGACATTGCAGAGAATTAAAAAAAATTATAAATCGAAGGAGGCGTCACGTCTCCAGCCTGTAATAATTAATAATTCGACATTTTATTTCAACTAATGGTATTTAAATTGTGAAAAAAGTTGGGATAAAAAAATGTGATTTAATAAGTTCAATTGTTAATTTCATTTTATTTTATTTATTTATATTTTTTTTGTAGATTGGAGTGAATTTTGATGTTTAATTGCAAATATCGTTAAAATGTAATTCGAAAGGTAGTAGAATTTTTTGTATGATGTCGAGATATAAAAGGAATCCCGTGCAAGGAGTAAGACGGTAGTAAGTAGATAAATAGATACTCTATATAAGTTTACAGTGAGGGCTTGCGGTTACCCCAGGTTGGCCCGTAACCCTAGTCGCGTTTCCTTGGCTTCTGTCGGGCCAACAGCCCTTTACTGCTTCGTAACCTAAGGGTTGTAGTTTGTCACCTCAATTCTAAAATAGCTTATTCGAGCATTCATGTTTGCATGGTGTTGAAAAAATTCAAGTTCAACATATCGAGCAACATAATTTTATTTTGAATTTTATTTTCTTACATTTCTTACATTGAAGAAACAATTTCCGCTTCAGGGTTTTAGAAATTCAAAATCGATCAGGATCCTCTTGGGCACCCAATCTTTAAGTTCGTCTTTACAATACAAGAAGAATAAAATGTGGTCTGTTTAATTTTTTTTTACTCCACGAAGTATTTAGAGAAATATATGGTATCTCTATTCGGGATCCACTTGGGCACCCTTTCTATAAATTACAAAGAAACCTTCATTTTTTTACAAAGAGAATGGCACTTCCTTTACAAGGGTTTCCAAAATCCAAATTCGGGTTCCCGCTGGGCACCCTACCTGCACGTTGCAAAAAAAAATTTTTTTACTGTCAAATTTGCAAAAAGTCACTTACAATCATTTCTTTGAACAAACAAATCAAGAAATATTGTCGGAATTTTTGTCCGTCAATTTGTCAAGAAATCAATAGATGCCCTCGGCGGCACGCTCCCGATAATCCGGCACCCTCGACATTTATTACCCCTTGAAGCTTCTGCAGGTAATCTCTCTCCCCTTCCCTTTTTTCCTAGCACGACTCGTTGCGCTATAACCATTAACAAATCTTGTAGCAGAAAATAAAGTGCTCTCGTGAAGCGTTTGATTCCAATGCTCTGTGTGTATTGGGGGCTATGAGGAAATAGGGGTCCCATAGGGGAAATATAAAGTCTAAATGGAGGGGGTTTAGCTCGTGCCAAAGCACATTGTCGGTTGTATGACGCTCGGATTGTTCGCGTTCTAGTGTTGCGAACGAGGGGAGCTTATTCTTATTTTCTATAAACCATATTATAGGCACGAGTGCCACCCATGGGCCCCAATGGCTTCAGCGTAACGCGATCCTACATTGAGGAGAGGCGCCCAGCTTGACGCAATGTTATTATTGGTCCAAATTGCCCACAAAAAGCTTCCTACAAAACATGTGCTTTAGGGGTTGGTGCTTTTAATAATGTTACAGTTTTATGTATTTTTTAACTTCTTTTTAAAATTAAAGGGTTTATCACTCGATTATTATTTGTAGACTTCAATTTTAAGATTTTATAGATTTCAAAGGATTTAATTAGTTTCAATCAATTTTTATGAATTTAAAAATTTTATAGAATTGTAAAAGATACGAGAGGAGACTTTTCATAATTTCGAAGGAATTCGTGTATTTTTTAAGGGATTCCAAAAGATTTCACATGGCGTATGTCATGTCGGGATCTATAAGGGCGTATGTCACCTAGCGGTCAAGAAACGGTGTATCTCAATTCTAGATCAAGAAGGGCGTTTGTCACATGGGGTCAATAAGGGATCAACGTATCTCATGTTGGGGTATCTCTAATATTTTTAGAGATAATATTTTCATAGATAATTCTTTTTAGAGATAATATTTCTTTGCTCGACACGCAATTCCCGTATGAGTCGCGTTATTTCCGCGAAGCTGAATATTTGTCTGGGATGTAAGCCGGAACTCTCTCATGTCCTTCAGTTCCCTCGAGAAGGTACGATAATGAATATAGTCTGTCGTGACACGTCCGCATTCAGAAGTCACGGCTGGAAACAGTGTGGGTAATAAATTCGACACTCGAGCACCTCAAGCATCGTTCACCACGATTCAACTCATTAGAGAATGTTCTCCGCGTCATCTTTGATGTTGCACCTCCCCGTGAATGTAACTCACCGGAAGCAGTGCGTAAAAGTTTACACTGAAACGCCCCAAAGCATCTATCTCCTCCTCTTCCGCCACTGCTTCCCACTCCGCTTCATTTCTCCTCTTCCACTATAAGGGCCTCAACTCAAAACTCCCGACGCGACGCGATAATAACGTTTAAGAAGTGGAAGACGAATATATGTATGATATAAGGACAGATTGTCGCTATAGTGGATTTTTGAAAATACAAAAGTCGGCATCCTTCTAGGCACCCTACTATCTATAAAGTATAAAATAAAAAATGAGATTCTTAGATCTAGTTATCCGAAAGGATTTCTTTTATGAAAAATATTGTTAAGAAGGGCGTACCTATTTCATTTCGCCGTCAAGAAGGGCGTATCTCACACTCGGGATCAAGAATGTGGGGGTTAGTATGTCATGTGCTGGGGGTTCCATAAAGGGGTCAACTGGAGCGTAACCAACGTGGGGGTGGGGTAAAGAAGGGCGTATGTCGCATGTAGGTCAATAAAGGCGTATATCTCACGTGGGAGTGTAGAAGGGCGTATTATCGCTGTCAAAAAGGGCGTATCTCCCGTTTGGGTCAATAACGGTGTACCGATCCTTGGATCAATAAGGGCCTATCTCATTTCGGGTTTAAAAAGGACGTATCTCACGTCGCTATCAAAAAAGGAGTATGTCAAGTAATAAAGTACTTGAAATACTCCTTGACAAAGTGAAAAAATTGATAAAGGTATAGGAAGCAATAGAATAAGATGATAGAAATAAAAGATGAAAATTATAAATAATAGTTGAAAAGGATAAAACTCACAATTCCGATCGTTTTTGTTCATTGAAAACATCAACGTGAATTTTCCTCAATGCTTTCAATGATACATAATGATACATAATGATATAAAAGATTAATTTAGTTTTACGAACCCATTGGGAACAGAGCGCCATCAGCATTCAGCAATTATCACTCGTGGGTTTCGATTCGTCGGTTGCCGTTCCGGAATAATGAGTAATTCGCTTTCGAGTTGTTCATCGACTGCGAATTAACGTGCATGTTGCGCTTAATGCGAATTTAGCCAAGCATAGAAAATCAGCAGGAAAACGACTAATCGCTCATGTAGCTCCTGAAAATAGCACAATCGGTGCATTAAGTAGCTTAAATTATCATTATCTTCAAATATTCCCCAAGCGCCACAGAGATGTAATTAGTCGCGTGCTATTATCTTTTATACACAAAATCGTTACAATGTAATCGATTGCAAGTGACGATGGAATTAAATGTATGTTATATGAGCATTGCTTTCATTCTACTGATTGGATTTCAATATGGTGAAATCGAAGGATTATAATTCGGCTTTGAAAGCGGAAAACACTTCACAAATCCGAGATTGCTTGTTTTGCTGTTTGCATTTCAAATCCGAGCTACGATCACAGCTTTATTACCATTTTCCAAATTTCCAGATGAAAAGACTTACAATTGTTTCATGGGGTTTACAATAAAATTATAGTTTTAGTATTATTATTATTTGTATTTTTGATATTTAAAAATATTTTGGAAAATTACAAGTTCTTAAGAATGTTTATGTGTATATGTAATTTGTTCGAAAGTTTGAAATTTAATTAAAAAATGTTAAGCATAATTGAAAATTGTAATTTTTAAAAAGTTCCTAGTTATTTAAAATGCTGATAACATTTAATAAATAATTTATAATTAATTTTTAAATTTTTTTATTAGAATATAATTAAAAATGTTTTTGATGAAAAAAAAATTTGAATTGGTAAATTTATTTAATTTAAATTCTTTACAAAATAATTTAAATGAAATAAAATGTTTTATTAATGAATTTAGCAAATTAAAATATTTACCTGTTTCACAAAAACATGTCTTTTTAATATTATTAGTAAAAAGTCTAATCTGTTCAAATAATTTAGAAAATTTTAATAATTGCATAATTTTTAACTCTGCTAAGGATCTGGTTGGGCACCCCTATCTACGTTTTATAAAATCGCAAAAATAGGTTTATTAACAAAAGAGCGGAACTTCCTCTTTAAAGTTACAAAATATTAGAAATCGGGATCAATTTGAGCATTCTGCCAATGTTCTACCCAAATGGGTTCTCTCACGATTTTTGTCTTGTGGGAGAAGTAAAAAATGGGATATTTTTTTGGTTTTTTGTTAGAAAAGGCAAGAATAGGGTTTAAAATTATTTTTTTGCTGTGAAAAGAAGATATTGCACATTAAAAGATTTCGGAAATAAAAAGTCAGGATCCTTCTGGGCACCCTCTGTCTATAAATTACAAAGTAACAAAATAAGATTCTGACAATTGGTACTCTTAATGATTTTTTTTATAAGAAATACCAGAATGGGTTCTCAAAAGTCTTTTTTGGCTGGAAAAGGACAAAATGGGTTCTCCGCTATGTTTTGTAGTCGAAAATACCAAAATATTTTTAACATTTTCTGAAAGGCTAAAAAATAGGTTCGGAATTAATTTTAATCCAAAACTTACAGTTTTTTGAGATTTTGTACTATATTTTTGATTTTTTTTAAGGATCTTGAATAGAAAAGATGCAATTGATTTTATAATACTTTGTCTTTTTCGAAACAGAAAATTTTGAACAGTTTTCGCGAGAAGGTGGTTTGGAAACGACACGTCTCTTGTTAAACCTGTATACGCCGTTGGGAAGCAAGCTGAGCGTTGTAGCGACGTGAGTACATGTATACGCTGCCACAACATTCTTTATTTATAATTTCGCGTTAATCTACGCGACGACCGGCAAAAGCGAGTCGTGCCGCAAAGTGAGGCAAAAAGGTTCCACTTGGCTAAGCGTGAAACGGGACACAGATTAAATCCCATCGTAGCGGCACATGACGTCGCGGCGCTTTACCTCTTCGTCCTCACCACCATCCAGCTCTCTCTCTCTCTCTCTCTCTTAGTCTCTTTTACTCTCCCTTTGGATCTCGTGCTGTCGCTTTTCCTCCTTCTCATCCCCCAACCTCGTCCAACCCCCTTCAACTCGCTGTGAACTACCTCCTCGTACTGTGCGAACCCCTCGCCAAACAACCCCTGAACCACATCGCTCGAGCTCTTGTAGACGACTGCATTCAAAAATATGATTTTTTCTATCCACTTCTTTCTGAGGAAGGACTGGCCGCTAGGCAGAAAAAAGCACTTTTTAGTTTTTAAGTAGAAAAAAGTTATTTTTAGTCCCTACAGAAAAAATTGCCTTTTAGTTTTTAGTATCCAGAGGGGAAAATTACGTTTTATCCCTTAGGGATAGAAAAGTACTTTTTATTCCCTAGTGCGAGAAAAAGTTAATTTTATTTCCCATGAAGAGGAAATAACTTTTTAGGTGCTAGGGAGAAAAAGGGCTTTTTAGACTTTAAGGAGGAAAAAGTAACTTTTATTCTCTAGATTACTTTTTATTGCCTAGGGAGAGAAAAGCACTTTATAGCACCTAGTAAGAAACAAAAACATTTTTTAGTCCCCACGAGGTGAAAAGTGCTTTTTGTTCCCTGAGTGGAGAAGAATGCATTTCATTTACTATGACAAGAACATTACGTTTTAGGTCCTAGGGAGAAAAAAAAATTTTTAGTCCCTAAGAAGGAAGATTACTTTTTAGCCCCTAGAGAATGAACAATACTTTTTATTGTCCTAGATGCTTAGGATTATATGTATATGGGTCATAAACTCACTTTTTAGCCCCTAGTGTGAAAAAAATAACTTGTAGTCCCTACTTAGAAGTAATTTTGTCCCCTAGGGAGAGAAAAGTACTTTTATTCTCTACAGAAATTAATGTCCCAAATTAATGTCCAAATATTAATGTAAATTAATATTATATGTTATTCCCTGGGGTCATAAACTCACTTTTTAGCCCCTAGTGTGAAAAATATAACTGTTAGTCCGTACGAAGTGAAAAGTGGTTTTAAGTCCCTACAGAAACAATTACTTTTTAGTATCCAAAGGGTAAAAGTACTTTTTATCACCTGGGGAGAAAAAGTACTTTTTTTCCTAAGATGAGAAAAGTATATTTTTTTTCCTAAGAGAGTTAAAAATACTTTTTATTCCCTAGATACTAAAGATTACTTTATACTCCCTAGAGACAAAAAAATACTTTTTAGACTCTAAGAAGTAAAAAGCAGAACTTTAGCACTCTCCTGTTTTTTTTCCACATGTACTGAAGATATTTCAGTATTTTTCTGTTATGTAAACCACAATTTTGGAAAGAAATGATTTTGCAAAAGTAAAAAAATGTAAAAATTAAAACTGTGACATTGAAGCAGGTATATTACTTCGAAAAAATTTTTCAGGGCAACTAGCGCATCCGGGAGGAATCGAACCTCCATTTGTTTTCGATGGCTATCGCGGGACTTACTTGAGAAACTCACCAAGCCAACACCGTAAGGTCGAATCACATTTATTTCGAAGCATTTCACATGTTGGTTTTTTCACAACTAGCGTCGGTTAATTTAGACTAAAAAATGCTTAGTACTCAGTTTTTTTGGCTCATTATCCTTCATTCTCCTAAAACACAAAAAAAAAATTACTACAGAAAATAAAATAGAATATTATGCGCCAAGGGGTAGAGGAGGAACTTTTTTGACTCGTTTCCGATTCGTGCCTTATACTCGCTACGAGTAAAAAATACAGAAAAGCTCCATGAGTCCAAGAAGTCCCTCTGTCCCATGGCTCAGACAATATTTTTTATTATGTATGCACGAATTCTACTTTTTGCTCTCTAGGTACTAAAGCGAAGGTTTTATTACCTCGTTTGATTACAATAACCTTGACACTCGTCTCAAATCAGCCATTTTTTCCCCTTAGTGTACCATATACTATTTACGATACTCCCTAAGGAGTGAAAAGTACTTTTTAATCCCTACGGATAAAATATTAGATTTTAGTTCTTAGGACAAAAATTCGGTTTTACTTTGGGAGAAAAAGGTACTTTTTACCCACTAGGACGAGAACAGAAAGTTTGACTCTTTGGGGAGAGGAAGGTACTTTTTAGTTCCTACGCAGAAAAAATATCTTTGTTCATTACCACTAAAGATGGAAAAGTAGTTTTTAGCCCCTAGTTACAGAAAAATACTTTTTAGTCCCTAGGAAGTGAAAAGTACTTTTCAATCCCTGCAGAAAAATTTTTGTTTAGCTACTAGGAAGGAAAAGTACTTTTTATCCATTAAGGAGAGAAAAGTGCTTCTCAGTCACTAGGACGCGAAAAGTACTTTGCATACCCTAAGGAGAGATTTTTTTACTTCCTAGATAATGAAAAGTACTTCTTAGTCCTTTAGACACTGAAGATAACTTTTTATTCCCTAGGGAGAGAAATCCACTTTTTAGTCCCAAGGGAGAGAAAATACTTTTTAGTCGCTAGGAAGTAAAAAGTAGAATTTCATCCCACTAAATTTTATTGTATGTATGAAAAACAACAGAACTCATGGATGTAATACAACAAATTATTTTTTTTTTTCTTGGACAAAATTTTAGGGGAATCCCCAAATAGAAAAGAGCAATAAAACTGGATCTGCAGGCACTTTTAGGCTGAACATATAATCCAGACTGGCCGTGATATTATTATTCAATTTTATGCCTGAAATATTAATAATATTTAATATGAAATAATTTCGATATCACGCTCGTTTCTTTATATGTCTATATATATCTTGATTGCATAATTTAAACGGGAAATTACAAAGCTTTAGGCTTGAGTTACTCGCTCGTTAATACGAACGCGATATGAATATTCATTCTCGGACATCAGGAGCCAAATGCAAAAGGAAAAAAAAAATTATTCGGAAGAGTAGAGTCTCTTTGATCAATGAGAAAATCGTATTCACGAGCCGACGTTCGAACCTATTAGTCATAACCGAGAAGACAAATCGCCTTGAATGCTATCACTGTCGCATAAAATGCACGCGTCAAATCTCGAACAAGGAGTTTAAATTGTTGACGAGGGGATTTAAAAAGATTTTTAAAAATAAATTAAAAAAGTACCTTGATGTCCAAAAAAGAAGAATGATTTCCATTTTTTATTGTTTTGACAATGAAATAATTGAAAACGAGGGTTTTTATTATTTTTTTTTTTATTTTAAACAGGAAATCAAAAATCTCGAATGAAAAAAAAATCCGAAAGCAGAAGTTAATTTATTTTTTAATGTTCGTCAATTTGAAAATTTGTGGATTTTATATTTAGGAGTTTAAAATTTCGGTAATTGTATTTTCATTCAAGAATTCGGATTTCCGTACTGACTTTTTCCGTATTTTCTCACGTTCAAGATTTTTGATGTTCTGAAAAAAATGTCCCCAAAATTGTGTATAAAATTCAAACACGAATTGAAGGCGTCATTCTCAAATTGAAGAATTTAAAATTGATTAATTTCACACTTATGAAAAGTTAGAAATTAAAAAAAAGTTAAATTGACGAATTTTAAATTGAAAATATTAAAAATTGATCGGTTTTATACGGAGAAACATATCTTACTTCTTAATATCTTAGACAGTGAAAAACAATTAAATATACATTTTTTTTAGTATCCAGAGAGGAAAAGTACTTTTTTATCCCTTAGCGAGAGAAAAAATAGTTTTAAAGTCTTAATAATCTTAAGCTTTTTTTTTCTTTCCTAAATTTTATATTTCTCTTAAATATATTTGTAATTAAATTTTTTAACTACCTAGATAAATTGAATATCCATTGTAGCATCCCTTGAATTTATTTTAAATCCTGTCAAGTCTGTTCATGTCTTGAAATCCTTTAATATTTTTTAATTCTTTAATAATCTTATGAAATCTCATGAATTGCTTTATAATCTATTAAAATCTCTTACAATATCTTGAAATTCTTTAGAATCACTGAAAATCTCCTAAAATCTTTCAAGATGTCTGAAAGCTTGTGAAATCTATTAAAAACTCTTCGAGGTCAAATAAAGTCCCATGGAATCACTTAAAAGTTAAAATCTCCTGGAACACTTTTAAATCTCTTGAAATTTTTTAAAATCCCTTGAAATCATTTGAAACCTCATGAATTCCTTTAAAATCTATAGAAGTCCCTTATATTATCTTGAAATTCTTTAGAATCACGGAAAATCTCCTTAAATTCTTTAAGATTTTGAAAACTTGTGAAATCAATAAAAATCTCTTCAAAGTCAAATATAATAAAATCTTTTATGGAAGGTGTAAATTTATTTTAAGTCTTTTTATCTCTTGAAATCCTTTGAAATATCTTGGAATATTTTCTAACAACTTTAAATTACTTCAAATACCCTTAAACATGTTTGATCATAAAAATGATGTCGTTAATTCGAAAATACACAAATTGCTATTCTATAAAATATTCGGTGATCCGAAAATGAGTGAAAATATGCAGAATTTCCTGATTTAGAGAATTAGAATTCTTACGCCTCGTTTAGAACCGTGATATTTGAAATGCGACAAAAGCGTGGTAAAACTTCTGTTTGAGTTCTTGTGAAGAACGAGAAAGCGGGCTTAAATAATAATTCGCCCACTACAAGCAGGAAAGAGACGCTTTGCTTAGTTGCATACAAAGTGTGTTTTGCACTACAGGTGTGCGTCGCGACGCTGGAATACAGAGGCCATTTAAACAGCATTCCAACTATTTCTTGTCGTTTCACGCGCAAACCTGAGGATTAATTAAATTCGTTAATTGCAAGATGCATTTAGCGCACCTTCCCAGCGAGTCTCTTCTTGCAATGTGAAGCGTCGCCTTTCACTGTGTTAGTTTCATGCTTTTTGAATAAAAGACGGAGTGAATGTCACAAGGCTCAAAGAAACCACATTAATAGCCCGGCCGGCCGCAATCTTTGCGCGAAAGGTGGCGAATAATGAAAAAAAAATTCTTTTCATTTTTAAGGCTTTTTTTTTTTTAATTTTTAATTATCAGGATGTAATGTTTACAGTAATGCTTGAAAGAAAATGAGAAAATGTGTAAAAGTACACTTTCTCTCCATTTAGTCCCTACAAATAAAATTACTGGCCCTAGTGAAAGAATAATACCTGTTAGTTCCTACTGAAAAAAAATTCCTGAAAAAGTACTTTTAGTTCCTAGTGTGAGAAAAATACTTTTTAGTTCCTAGAGGGCGAAAGTAATTTTTATTTCCTAAAGAAATAAAAGTATTTTTTTTAATTTTCTAATGAGAGAAAATGTAGTTTTCAGTCCCTAGGGAGAACAATTTGGTTTTATCCCCTGGATAGATAAAGGTAGTTTTTACCCGCTAAAGAGAAAAAAGTACTTGTTAGTTTCCACGACGAAATAAGTTCCTTGTACCTTACCTCTTGGGAGGGAAAAGTACTTTTTAGTCTCTACGGGCAGTCCAAGTATTACTTAAGCAGCTTGTGAGTGTGGGGGGGAGGTTGTCTAGGTAATTTCATATTGTTTTTTACATGGGGAAGAGAGGTGCTTCTTATTAGTTGTTGTTCCTATTCACACTTCAAATAGAAAAATCTTCTAAAATGGCGTGTGGTCTTTAGAATAAATAAATTTTGAACAATAATCTCGAAAAAAGGTGAAATTTACAAACACTGTATGATGTCTATAAAAAAGCTTAAAATTAAAGTTTTGCGTCATTGGGGGGGGTGGAGGGAGTTCAATAAAATCTTACGTAATTTCAGGGGGGAAGGAAATGCTTACGTAATACTTGGACAGCCTCCTACAAAAAAATTGCTTTTTAGAGAAAATTACATTTTATGTCCTAGGGAGAAAAAGGACTATTTAGTCCCTAAGGAAGGAAACGTATACTTTTACTCCCCTAGAGATTGAACAATATTTTTTATTCTCTATGTACTGAGGATTACTTTTTATTCTTTAAGAAGAAAAAAATACTCTTTAACCCCTAGGGAGGGAAAAAATACTTTTTAGTCCCTAAAGAAAAAAATTATTTTTAATATCCAGAGCGAAAAAGTACTTTTTATCTCCTAAAAATAAGGAAAATCTCTTCAAGTTATTTTAAGCTACATAAACTCAAATAAAATCCCCTAAAATCTCTTAAAACACCTGTGAATGCTTTGAAATCACATTAAATATTTCGGAATCTCGTTAAATCTCTTCAAGTTGCATAAAATAAAATGAAATCTTTAAAATCTCTTAAAATCTCTTTGAATTCTTTAAAATCACTTATATTAACTCAAAATCACTTCAAGTTCCTACAAATTCTTAAAAATTATTCTAAATGTCTTGAATCATTAAAAATATTTTGAAATCCATTGAAATCTCTTTAAAATCATTTGAATTCTTTTTAAGTTTTTTGAAATTCTTAAAAAGAACTTTAAAATTCTCTAATTTAAGGTGATTCCTTAAATCTGTTGAAAAAATTCCAAATGTATTAAAAACCTGAAACTCTTCTGTAATCCCTACAAATTTCTTAAAATTGAATGCAATCCCTTAAAATCCTTTAAATCTTCTGTAAATATCTTAAAAGCTTTTAAAATTTTGTAAAATTATCTTAAAATATCTGCAAATATCATGAAATCCTTTAAAATCAATCTGATAATTTTTAAATCGTTTAACATGTTTTAAAATTCTTTAGAATTCACTAAAACATTTTGAAAGCCTTGGAAATTTCTTAGAATCGAATAAAATCCCTTAAAATCCTTTAGATATTCTGTAAATCTCTTAAAACTTTTGAAATTTTTTAAAACCATTTCAAACAATTTTAAATGTCTTTAAACCATTTCAACTGTTTTAAAATCACTTAAAATCTCACGAAATCCTTTTGATGGCTCTTTCGAACTCTTTTAAAAATCCATTGAATTCATCAAAATGAAATGAAATCCATAAAAAAATATTGTGAAATCCTTTAATAATTCTTGAAATTTTGTAAAATCATTTAAATTCTTATGAATACCTTTAAAATCTCTTGAAATACATGAAAATATTTGATATCTCTTCAAGTCACTCAAAATCATATGAACTCGTTTAAAATCACTTGAAATTCCTTCCAATCACTGAAAAGCTCCCAAAATCTTTCAAAATTTCTGAAAACTTGTGAAATCTTAAAATATCTTCAAGGTCAAATAAATTTCTTAGCATCCCTTGAATTTATCTTAAATCCTTTCAAGTCTGTTTATCTTTTAAAATCTCATGGAATACTTTTAAATCTCTTGAAATTATCTCTTAAAATGTTAAAATCTCTCTACATTCTCTATATTTTGAAATCCTTTGATATTTCTTGCACTCTTGTGAAATCCCTTAAAAATTTTTTTAAATCCTTTAAAGTCGTTTAATCTCTAATTAAAATTCCTTGAAATCATTTAAAATCTCATGAATTATTTTTAATTTCTGGAAATTACTGAAAATCTTATGAATTCCTTTAAAATCCTTGAAATTCCTGAAAATCATTGATATGTCTTAAAATCCCTTAAAATCCTTTGAAATTAAATTAAACCTATAAAAAAATCCTCTTAAAAGCCTTTAATAATTCTCGAAATCTTTTAAACATTCTTGAAATTTTTCGAAATCCCCTCAAAATTTGTTTAAATTTATCTCAAATAAAATCTCTTAGCATCCCTTTATATTTTTTTAAAGTCTTTCCATTGATCGAAATTTCTTGATATCACTTAAAATCTCATTATATCCTCTCAAATCTCTTGAAATCCTTTAATAATTCTTACAATGCTATGAAATCCCATGAAATCATTTAAAACCTCATAAATTATGTCGAAATGAATAAAAATCTCTCCAAAGTCAAATAAAATCTCTTAGCACTGGTGTAAATTTATTTTAAGTCTTTTTATCTCTTGAAATGTATATTCCTTAAAATCACTTTAAATTCCGCATAATATCTTGTAAATTCATAAATTCCTTTAAAATACTTGAAATCGCTTAAAATCTTATGAGTTCCTTTTAAATCCTTGAAATCTCTCAAAATCCATTAAACTTTCCTAACATACTTTAATAAGATGTCTCAAGACTCGTATGGAATATATAAAAATCTCTTTAAAATCCTCTTGATAATAACTCTTTTGAATTATTGAAAAAACTGATAACTCTGAAATTGACTATATTTCAGGCGCGAAGGTACCATACATAAACAAAAAATATTAATTCTCGGACGTCAATCATTTACTCAGCAAGGCAAACTGTCGAAAAATGGAGCCCAGTGAATTGTAAACAGGTCGGGGGATTTAACGCGATTTTCATTGCACTGAATTCCATGGTGTAGTTGTCAGGTGTCAGATTCATGTATTTTCTGGTGTCAATATGATCGTGCCTATATATATGGTGGATATATAGATATGGTTCATGCCTATATATATGGTAGATTAATTCACAAAATGTACATATTAATTCCATCACATCGTAATTAGGACTAAGAGTATTTGTGTTCCATACAAAATGTTTGCCGATATCGACTCGGGCAAAGTGATATATGTTAGAATGTACCATTGGAGGTTTTTATTCACAGAGGAGGACTTGATGCACGGGGGTGGAGCGGGCATTGGAGGGGGTTCTATGGTTGGACAGAACTCAATATTCGGGTGTTCGGCTGCAGGACACAGCGGAGTTAACCAACTCGGTGGTGTTTACGTCAACGGAAGGCCATTGCCGGATTCCACGAGGCAGAAGATCGTCGAATTGGCTCACAGTGGCGCGAGGCCATGCGACATTTCACGAATTCTGCAAGTCAGCAATGGATGTGTCTCGAAGATCCTCGGCAGGTGAGAATTTTTCCATTATCATATCTATTCTATCAGATATCTATTTATCATCTTCTTATATACCTATACCTATTACCTACCACATATAATACACAATTACACATATTTCATGAAATTTCCAAGTTTCCTCATATTTAACAAAATTTCAAAGGGTATCTATATCAAATTCAATATAGATTTCAAAAGCCTTAATTCATTATAAATATTTTCACTAATCTTTAAAGGTTAATTGAGGAGGTTTTGGAAATATTTCAAGATTTTTGTAAGGTTTATAATATTTTAACCTATTTTCAAAGGAGTAAAAAGTTCTCAAGAGACTTCGAAAATTTCAAGGATTTTCAAGATTTTCACAGTCCAACAGATATCAATTAAAAGTTTTTGCGATATTTCAAAAGATTTTGAAAGATTTTAGTAGCTTTCAAGATATATTTAATACGATTTTCAAGATTTTAAAACAAAATTTACAACATTTCAACCGAGTTTTAGAGATTTTAAAAGGTTTTAAAAGCTCTCAAGATATTTCATGAAGTTTCCAAGTTTTCACACATTGTAATGCAGAATTCAAAAGCAGATATCACATTGAATAGATTTAAATAGATTTCAATGATTTTCATGATTTTTCAACAGATTTGAGGGGGTTTTTGAAAGATTTCAAGAGATTTCTTTGATTTTTATAATCCAACAGAATGTTACAGCAAATTTCTAAATCTTTCAAGAATTTTAAGACATTTCAAGAGACTTCAAACATTTCAACGATTTCAAAAATTGTACTGTCCATCGGATTTCTATTATAAAAGCTGTTAACATATTTCAAAATTTTTAAAGATTTCTATAACACAACGGATTTTCAATGATTTCAAAAGCTTTCAAATTATCTTTAAAAATTTCGAAAGATTTTCAAGACATCACAAAAATTTCAAAAAAATGTTCTGATTTTTAAGCTCGTATCTGAATTTTTTTTAATCCGCCTTTTCAAATCTTATTAATATCTTGTAAATTTGTAAATATTGTGAATTCTTGGCAAATTTTTGCAAAGTATTTGAAACCTTTTGAAATACCCTGCAAGATATTGAAACTTTTACTTGCTATTTTTGCAATTTCATTTTAAAACCATTGAGGTTTTTTAAAATTCTTCGAATATTTTGGAACTGTTAAAAATTCAACAAAATTGATTAAAATCTTATAAAACCGTTTTTGATGTCTTTCAAAATCCCACAAAATCATTTCAAGAGGTTTCTAGGAATTTTACAAGATTTTGACAATTTTTCATTGATTTTTAAGCAATTTGAAAGGTTTTCAGGATCTAAAAAAAATTTCGTAGAATTTCATGGGATTTTGATGATTTTAAAGTGATTTTTACGAAATTTTAAAGATTTTTAGGATTTGACAAAAATATTTCGTAAAAATTTTTCTTAAAATTTTTTTCATTTTTAAAAGATATTTAAGCCCATGAAAACTCATTAAATACTTTAAAATACCTGAAAATCCAATAAAATATCATAAAATCTCATGAATTCTCTCAGAAGTTCCTAAAATTATTAAAAATTCCATGAAATCTTACAAAATTCCTTTAAATTCCTCATAAAATCCTTTTAAATTCTTTAACGTTATTGAAAATCCTATGAAATCTCATAAAATCTCTTAATATACCTGAAAATCCAAAACTATATCCTAAATCACGAATTTCCATCAAAATCCTTGAAATACCGTGATATTCGTTAAATTTCTAAAATTTCAATAAACCTCCTAAACTTTGTCAGCAAAAATCGCACACGTTCAAAAAAAAAACCCCAACCACTCAGCCAGATCGACATTGATGCATTTCATGCTGATCAATAAAGCCGTGAATGTAAACAAATAAGAGCAAGCGATACACCCATATCAGGGAAATCGTCAATTTTTTTCCATATCTGAGTGTCTCTCTTGCTCTTATTTGCTTACATTTACGACTCTTATTGAGCAAGAAAGACAGACAACCAATGCTTCGCCGGCCCTGCCAATCAAGTTTTCAAAAACAATGTCTTCGGTATTTTCGAGATAAATGGTAACATCACTTTTCTAAAAGACAGGATTTTTTAAAATAGTGTATTTTCCATGATTAAAACTGAAGAAAGCGCACTTTTTCCAGATACTACGAGACAGGCTCAATAAAGCCACGAGCGATTGGCGGCAGCAAACCACGCGTGGCGACAACACCAGTCGTGAATAAAATTGCTGACTATAAACGAGAGTGTCCCTCGATCTTCGCTTGGGAGATCCGGGATCGATTACTGCAGGAGGGAGTCTGCAACAACGACAATATTCCAAGTGTAAGTACTATTAAAATCCGGAGAATAATCGTAAATCGCTTGTATGTACACCAGATCGGCTGTAAAGTTCGTAGGCTGAAACATTGATGGCGTTACTAAAATTAAATCCATATGATTTTTAGTTAATACCAACTTCAAACGATACATGTATACATTTGACAGCTTTCGGACATTTGGTTAGTGAGATATGGCATTGTGAGTGAAGCAACTTTTGTTATTGTGAAAAAAATGGATAAAAAAGAATTTCGTGTGTTAATGAACCATTGCTTTATGTCGAAAAAAAATACTGTTGAAGCCAAGGCTTGGCTTGATAAACATTATTTGGACTCTGCACCAAGGAAATCAACCATTGAGAAGTGGTTTGCTAAATTGAAACGAGGCGAAATGAATGTCGAAGAAGATGCACGCAGTGGACGTCCAAAAGAGGCTGTTACCGACGAAAACATAAAAAAAGTCCACAAAATAATTTCGAATGATTGTAAAGTGAAGTTGATCGAGATAGCTGAGACTCTGAAGATATCAAAGGAACGTGTTGGACATGTAATTATCGTGCATGAATATTTGAACATGCGAAAGCTGTGTGCAACGTGGGTGCCGCTCGAGCTCACAATCGATCAAAAGCAACAACATGTTGATGATTCTGAGCGATGTTTAGCGATATTCAACCATAATGGAGACAAATTTTTCAGACGATATGTGATAATGGATGAAATATGGCTCTGCCACTACACTCCGGAGTCCAATCGACAGACAGCCGAGTGGACTGCACACGATAAACCTAATCCAAACCGTGAAAAGACGCAACAGTCGGCTGGCAGAATTAAGGCATCAGTATTCTCGGATACGCATGGTATAATATTCATCGATTACCTCGAAAAGGGCCAGACCATCATAGCCACTATTGCATAGCGTTGTTGGAGCGTTTAAAAATGTAAACGATGGCAAAATATCATACATAACTAGGCTACGAATGCTCGCGCCGAAACAGAGGCCTATTTTGAGGCTAAAGAGAAATCGTACTATAAAAATAGTATCGGAAAATTGAATGACCGTTATAATCGTTATATCGCTCTCGAAGGTAACTATATTGAATAATAAAATCGAATTTTACCAAAAAAGGGTGTTTTACTGTGTTAGCCTATGAACTTTTCAGCCAAACTGTTATACCACCATATAATACCATATATAAATCGAGATTAGATGAAAACGACCAAATGGCAGGTGTCGTAGAGTTGGCATTAATCCTGGTCAGCATCAACGTTGATGAATCTTCTCTTTCCCGATTCCCATGAAGCGTAGAATGCAACGACGGTATATGTATGTTGTAAGCTTATCAGGGTGCGCAACCGGCCGGCACTTACCCGTCGGATCCGGCCACTCGACCCTAATCAAAGTCTCGTCAATACGATCGGCTGGGTGGGGTAATCGGTCCATTACGTGGACCCGACATTGTCCACCCTCAACGCCAGTTGCCCTCCAATCCCAAAGAATCTTCTCTCGCGCGTGTACGTCTTCCAAACATCCTCTCGATCCACCCTCGTTACACACCAATGAAACAAATACCCCCAAAGACATTGGTCAGCACAGATACCGAAACACAATTCCTTTCAGGCACAGAGTGCCGGAAAAGCAACCTAAATCCCTTGACTTGGGAAATAAATTTTCTGAATCAGCAAGAGGGGTTGGTTAGAAAAGGGAATAGTTAGCCGGAATTTGTCTTGCATCATTTGTTAATACATACACTCTTTGTCGAAAGTTTCTCCTACGATGGAATAAAAACCATCGCCTGCTGCGTCCTTATAGCAGCAATGCGAAAAACGCCAAAGCATGAGTAAATTTCTACTATCAATTATTACACCTGATTAACAAAAAACTCTGTGCTTATTTGATTGTTATTTTTAAAATAATTAATTGCGGTCAAGTGAAATCGTATTTTTCGTCACAAGGAATCGATACATCAACAACCCATGTCACCATCTTCAAAGATGGTCATAGTATGGTAATCAAATGGAATAAACCGCGGATGGATGAAAACATATTTTGACAAAAATAATAATAAACTTTTTTTCCTGATTTTTTCGTTCGAAAATTAATTTGTTGATAGCAGTTGTAATTGTAGAGAAATAATTTTTTATTATTTTACGATATTCCTTATAATTCCTTAAAATATCGATTATTTTAAAGGATTCTACGATATTTTATAGAATTTTAAGTAATTAGTATCATGTATTGCAATGCAAACAATGCGTTTCTGAAAGTTCCAATGCTTGTACTGCAAGTTTATATCCGAAACATTTAAGATATGCATAGAAACATTATTGTTACAATATAACAGTAATGTTTCTTCACGTGTATTGTACATTAAACTTGCCATACGAACTATTGTTAATTGAAATTATGCGGTAAGATTCATATGCTAAGTTTTAGTTAATTGCAATTTGAGCAGCATTATAATACCAGCAATTGAAAATACAATGCACATCATCTAACATAATATCTATATTATAACTCATACCTTATATGTTTCTAAAATAAACTTCCAATATCCTAAAATCCTCTGTTAGCATTTTCCAAAGTATTTATGGGATGTTTATATCCGAAACATAATATGAAATACAATTGAACACAGTTTGGAGAAAATCCAAAGACACATATTTTGAGCAGTGCATTGCAATACATAATACAGCACTCATTGCATGATGGTACATTATAATGATTGCCTCACTTGCATTTTGAATTGCAATTTCGCTTGTCATCAATCTTATAAAAAAGTAGTGCACAAATAATTTGACCAGTGATTTGAGGTATACTTACAAAAATCACTACAATCATTATGCAGGTTGGATTTTCCTCCAACAATACATTCTCCAACAGTGCATTCTCTAAAGTACTTGAGTTTCAATATTCCTCTATTCATCAACAATTTTGCCACAAAGTTACAAAACATCTTGCGAACAATCTCGAAAAACTTATAATATCTGAAACACCTCCATAATAGAAACTTCTAAAGCAAGTATTGGATGTTTATATGCGCAACGTAATGTATCCATATTGCATACACGTAAAATAGCATTACATTCTCTGTTGAAAATCCAATGGAAGTTCTTGGAAGTCTCCAAGAGAAATTCCCAACAGGATGAAGTTGGGTTATAGCTAAAGATAATTATCCGGAGACTTTGTATCAAATTAGGGCCTTCGAATTATTTGAATAAGTATTTGTGATCTGGCAAGCAGGGGTATTGAGAATGATGAAACAGCAGCCGATAGACCTGAGCATTTCCTCCATCGTTTCAAACACGGTCTACTAGGACTGGTGGTTCGCTTCGGTCGTCGCACAACAGCCGCAGCATCGATGCAGACCATTACACGCGCGACCGGACACGAATAATTGTGCAACACGCTTAACTGATCTCATTCACCCTGATTCTACCCGCTTCCATCCGCGTCGGCAGCAACCCCCTTCCACTGTTCTCCCCGCCACAACATTACTACTACCATCATAGCCACGATCCACACCGCGAAGAGCAATACCAATACGAATACCAATACCATTGCGAATATCAATATCATTACTAATACTAATGCTAGCAGAGACCATAGTCCAAACAAATGAAAGAGCGATCCTTCGATCCACTCCAGATCTCCAGAGCTAGTTTTTCCATGTGTCTGCAGTCTGCAGAAAGGCTGATTGATCCCCATGGATACGACGATTCGTACGCATGTAATCCTTATTTATAGAGAACTATATTTAATACTTATGTTATAGACATATATAATGGATATTGATTTAGTATCATAATACGTTTTATATATGCCGAGTCATCTGGGTATTAATGATGTTAATGAAGGTTTAGAAATTAAACACAATGCAAATCTCATTGTGTAGCTGAAAGGCTGTTCAAACAAAAAGGTCTCTCATTTTTAAAAAATGCGATTCTATTTAAACTCAGTATAATTATATATATGGAAGCGCTGATTACGAATATGATAGTGAAAATTGGCGAAGTAACTTTAAACTAACGTTAATTTAACATTCTCAGTGATCTACATTACCGACTTTTAAAAGATTTTTCAAGATATTTAAAAGGAATTCAAAACGATTTTCAGTTATTTTTAAAGGTTTAAAAAATATTTAAAGGGATTTCAAAATATTTTAACCAATTTCACGAGATTTGAAGATATTTAACCAATTTTGAAGAATCCAAAAACATTTTTGTTTTCAAATTAGTTAAAAATCTTGAAACTCTCTTAAATTTTTTAAAAACCTTAAAAATCACTTGAAATTCTTATAAATTCATTAAAATCTCTTGAAATAGTTTGAAATCTGTTTTCAAAATCCTTCAAATACACAAAAATATCTGTTTTACTTGAAAATTTTGAAAGTCTTGTGAATTTTTGTTTATTCTTTACCATAGGATCACTTGAAATCGCTTGAAATCCATTAAAATTCCTTAAATCTCTTTCAATTCTTTTAAAATTATATACAATTCTTTGAAATCTCTTAAAATCCGTGAAATCTCTTGAATATTGTGAAATTCTTTCGAACTCTTTTAAAATACTTTGAATTCTAGAATACCATTTCAAAATTCCTTGAAATATTTAAAAATATTTTAAAATTATTTTCAAATCATGAACCTATTTTCAATGTTTTTAAGTTCCTTAAAAATTCTTTAAAAACACTTCAAATGTTTTTAAATCGCTTTAAATAACTCAAAATCACTTAAAATCTCTTGAAAATCCTTTATGAAATCTTGGTATCATTGGAGTTCTTCTGAAAATCCTTTAAAATTCTTTAAAATCACTTCCAGGCCCTGGGTTGTTTTGAATTTTTTTTAAATTCATTAAAATTTCTTAAAATCTTTCAAAATCGCTTTAAAATTTTCTAAGATGTGTTGATATCTTTGAATCTCACTGAAATTGTTAGATGCATAAGTTTAGTGACAATTACTAAAAATTGCAATGACTTTTCACTGATTCTCAGTGGATTTTCACTGAATAAAATCTTGAACCGAATCACTGAAAATCAGTGAACCTCCACTGATTCAATTCTAGAAAGTTGTGATATCTCTTGAATATTCTTATATTCATTGGACTTATTTTAAATATATAATCCTTTGAAATACTTAAAAAAATATTTTTTTAAATGACTTTTAAATCTTTAAATACTGCTCTAATTCTTTTGAAATTCCGATCTCGCATGATGACTGCGTGAAAGTCATTCGCCAATTGGTAAATAGTCTTACCTTGTCGATATTGATCAACCGAACCCTCAGTGACTAACTCACCCTGGGTGGATATCGAGCGAGAACTTCTTAATTACGAATCTCTGGTTACGGATTTAAAGCAAAGACGATTGTAGATCGAGTTGAAGAATATAGTATAGGAAATCGTTTCATCTATAATAATAATTGGATAGCGGTGTACTTTCATCTCGAGCTCCTGAAAGCTACCGCGATTAATACTTTTCTGTCTCTCTCTCTCTCTTTCTCTCTTTTATTTCTCTCTCTGGTGGTTTCTATCTGACTGCAGTTTCTCGTATAGTTCTAGTTTGGTCCTAAACTGGAAAACTGACAAGGACCCCACAAGGCGCATCATGCTTTCACTGATATAAATACCCCAACTAGGGAAAACTGGTCAATGCCCCATCAAAATTAAAAAACTACCATATTCTTGGATTAATTATTTGTAATATTTGATTACTTAACTAGTTAATTTTCAGAAACGGAAAATATATTCTCGCAATCCCGAGATCTGAAGCCACAATCTCTTTTCACTCATTGGTTGGATTTCTATTCACTGTCTACTTGAAAATCGAGATCAAAGCTGCCAACTAATTGTAATTAATTTAAAGCGATTTCAACTGATTTCAACTGGTTTTAAGGAGTTTTTAAACATTTTCAAAAGACCTCAGAGGAATTTTAAGAGTTTAAAGTAATAACAAGTTTTGGTTAAATATTTCAAGGGATTTTTAATGATATTAATCAATTTTAAAGGATCTTAAGGGCTTTTCAAGAGATTTCAAGTCATTCTAGGGAATTTAAAATGATTTCAAGAAATTATTTACAAAATTTCAAAGATATCAATATTTTCTAAAGGATTGCAAGAGATTTTTGAGATTTGTAAGAGATTACAAGTCATTTTAATAAGGTATTATTAAAAATTTTAAAAGACTCAAGATTCTCAAGTGATTTTAAAACATAAAATTGGAATCTTTAGAACTAACTTAAAATTTTTTAAAATTTCATTTAAATCTTCTAAAAAATATTTTTAAATTTGTTGAGATCGTCGAAATTTACGGGATTTTTAACGATACTAAAAATGTTCAAAGGATTTTAAATAAATACAAAAAAAATGTAATGATTTGGAAGAAATTTCAAAGATATTATGAAGATATCTGAAAGGATTTCAAGAGATTTGAAATGACTGAAAAGTATTCAAACAAACTTTTAAAGTTGCAACATTTTTAAGTAAATTGAAAACAACAATTTTTTTGAAATTATTTATTTTTACCTGATATTTGGGTTTGACGTGGAAAAATCTTCGATGTCCCGTTTCATCATCAACAATATCTCAGTTTTATTACGGTATTATAAAGTAGGAGTACCAACGCCTAATTATATTCAAATATTTTGATTGAAAATAGAAATCCCGACCAGGGCCTCGTCAGAGCCGTTTTTTCAATAGGACTAAATGTGGAAATTTCTGCACGGGTGATCATGATTATGATTTATAACACCGAACGATGCTTTTATCATGGTGTGTCTTAAATTATGTGTGAGACTCATAGCCGTTATCTGTGCACAAATTATGTAATTATACTTGTTCCCATTTATTCGATTCCTGATGTTACAGATCAAGTATCATTTTTTTGATGATATCTATATGTTTTTGATGATTAATCAAATGTTATTGATGAACTTTACTTTGCCCATGCCATTTATTGATGATGTGCGCACTGATTTTACCATTCACATTTCGTGCATTTGATGAAGTCTATATTTAATGTATGTATATTTTGACAGGATAATTTTATGTGCAATTGATTTGATTTGTTTCGCGATTTGATCCAATTTTCTGAATTATCCATGTACATTTGAATTTCTCGATTCGACAAATATTATTTGAAAAATTTATTTCTGAATTTTAACTTACGAAATTTTTCTGCCATCGATTTTATCTATTGATGACTGTATTTACGTTTTCGAGATCTCAGCTGTGTATTGATTGTGAATGGATTAGGTCGTAAAGCGATTGCTTATCTTCGACTATGTTTTTGACATATCTATTATACTTAACCAAAGTAATATCTTCATTACTTTTTCTGCTTAAGAAACCTTCCTGATTTAATTTTAAAAACCTTCAGATTTATGTGATCCCGGGAAATAGGTGGTTACAACATTCATCTTATAAAAAATTAGTGCACAAACACTTTGACCAGTGATTTTAGGTATACTTGCATCAATACACTACAATCATTATGCAGACTTCGGATTAACTTCAATATTTCTGGCTTAGTGCATTCTCTAAAGTACTTGAGTTTCAATATTCCTCGATCCATCAACAATTTTGCCACAAAGTTACAAAACATCTTGCGAACAATCTCGAAAGACTTATAATATCTGAAAAACCTCCAACAGAAACTTCGAAAGCAAGTATTGGATGTTTATATGCGCAACGTAATGTATAATCCATATTGCATACACGTAAAAATGATACTAAAGAATGATACTAAAGAATTTCAACTTTATCCTTCGTTTTTCTGTGGCATGGGCGGATCGAGAAAGCATCTCTGCTGATGTGTTTGACAGAAATGAATTTTTACAGAAACAATTCGCTCTGTATTTAATAATACCTGACTCAAGCTAAGGAAGGCCTTTAGTCCTGCCTGTGGGTCCTCATCTCGATCACTCTTGAGGAAAGATCCTCGTCCCGATAAAGGCCAGATTTCACGTAGAGTTTTTTCCTTTCTTCGCAGGTGTCGTCTATAAACAGGGTGCTGAGAAACTTGGCTTCGCAGAAGGAGCAACAAGCAGCGGTACAGGCACATCAGGGCGCGGAGAGCGTTTACGACAAGTTGAGGATGTTCAACGGACAAGCTGCTGGCTGGCCACCCGCATGGTATTCCGCAACTCCTTCCCATCATCCCCTTGCTACCGGCATTCCAACGGCAGCGACCCCAGGTTCTGGACAGAGTCTTCTGCCTGGAGGGCAACTTCATGGACGTGATGATTCCCTTCTTAAAAGGAGCGGTGAGTTATTTTTCGATACATATTTTTCATGTTATAGAGATGGGGGGCTATAAAATAGGGACGTCCACGAAAAGAGCAAACAGATGCGTTTCTGAGAAAATTCGTGGTACGTAGATTTTTATTTGTTATTTTTTAAATATTATTATTGAGGTTTTAATATGATTAAGGATTTCCTTTTACCATGATTTTCATTTAGAATGATTTCTCTTTACAATGTGAAGAGTCATGGTTAAATGTTTTTTTAAGTTCTGCATATTTTCTGAGACGGACGCCAATTTTACTATCATATTCCTCATCAGCGCATCAAAATATTAGGTTACAAATGGATCATTCAAAGTATTGTCCATCATTAGTTACAACTTTTTCCCATCTTTCTGGTAGAGCTCGAATACCGTTACGTTGTCTTCATATGGGTGGAACTGCTGATCAGGCAGACCATTTGCCATTGATGGGAACATGTAATAATCGTTTCCAGGTAGGTTTTAACGGGTTTTGGCAACAGAAGGCCGAGCGTTGTCATGCTCTAGAATGAACGTCCCTTGGCTTCAAATCATAAGGAACCCAAGTTCCTTGTTTTTGAATTATTCCTAACTCAAGCAATCGCTTGGAAATGATTTGGCGGGTAACTCCTAATGCTAAAGCAAGCTCTTCTTGCGTTTGGCACGGATCTTCATCGAGCAATGCCTCCAATTCAGCGTCTAAGAAGGTTGTCAACATCGACATCACCGTTTTTGAAGTGACGGAACCAATCAAGGCACTTTGTTTCACTTAGAGCATCATCTCCGAAAACTTTTTGGAGCTCTCGATGCGCTTTAGCCGCTGTTTTTTCCAATGAAAGAAGAAAATCAACACTTCCCGCAAATGAAAAGTATATGGCACAAAATCAGACGATTTTCACACAACCAAAAGTATATGACACAAAACAAATTCACGAATCTGTCAAAACGGTGTATTTATTACCATATGTCTAAGCTTGGTTCATGACGTTTTGAATATGTAAAAATCGATCAGCACTTACTGAAAAGTTTGTAAAAAACATTTTTGGTAAAATTCGATATAGTTACCCTCGATATCATCTGTATAGTAAGATTTCTCTTTAGCCTCAAAACAGGTCTCATGTTCGACGATTATCTCTTCATTAGTGTTGAATTTATTTCTAGCGAGCATTCGTAGCCTTATGCATGATATTTTGACATCGTTTACATTTTTGAACGCTCCAACAACGCTATGTAATAATCGCTGTTGATGGTCTGGCCCTTTTCGAGGTAATGTATGAATATTATACCATGCGCAATTTCCAGAGTACTGTTGCCTCTTCCCACGTATTGGATTCGGTGCATCGTGTGCAGTCCACTCGACTGAATGTCGATTGAACTCTGGAGTGTATTGATGGAGCCATGTTTCATCCATTGTCACATATCGTCTAAAAAATTCATCTTTATTACGGTTGAATATCGCTAAACATTGCTCCGAATCATCAACACGTTGTTGCTTTTGATCGATTGTGAGTTCGCGCGGCACCCACTTTGCACACAGCTTTCGCATATCTAAATATTCATGTACGATTTGTCCAACACGTTCCTTTGAGATCTTTAGATTCTGACCTATCTCAATCAACTTACTTCCTTTTACGATCATTTTCGTCGGTAACAGCCGACAATGGTTGATTTCCTTGATGCAGAGTCCGAATAATGTTTATCAAGCCAAGCCTTGGCTTCAACGGTATTTTTTTTCACTAAAAAGCACTGCTTCATTACCACACGAAATTCTTTTTTATCCATTTTATTCACAATAATAAAAGTTGCTTCACTCACAATACTCACAAACAAATTCTCTAAAATCATAAGGATTTAATTTTAGTAACGCCATCAATGTGTCAGTTGTGCTCCTAATACATGTGTATAGGCATGAATTTCACGTAAATCGGTGGTTTAAGCTTTCGGGAAGTATATCCCATTATCTTTCGAATATTATATGTTATATGATATTACTCAGATTTTTAATATCCAGTTTTCTCTGTGAAGTTTCCTATTTACGAGATAATGAAATGAGATAAAATACATTTTGATTTTATTCATTATTCTTTCGGAACTTTGATACCTCGAGGACTAGGAGATCGAAACGTTGCGGCTTCCAGGACGGTCGGTCGAGCCGGTTTCATAATCTGCCCATTGAAGCTCTCCGCATCTGGAATTGTCATCTGCGGACCAATCTGTGCCGCAATCTGAGCCGCTTGACTGATTTTGGTGATCCTATTAGGCGGAGGCGATTTGACGAGCGCAGGTATTTTCTGCGCTTGGATATATCGAGGGAGAACACATATATGAGAGCTTAGACTTATTGGCCAGTGAGCTAGCCTCTTCCAAAGGCAATCTAATGTGTCACAGAAAAAGGTCACAAAGGACGCTGACACTTTGTGACTTCAATTGAGCGACACTCGAGTTCAATTGCACCTATGCTGTGTGTTGTAATAGAAAAAGGTTCGGAGAAAAGGTCCTTTTAAATTGCGTTCATACGAGATAAAAGGAAAATCCAAATGTAAAGGTGGGGTTGAATAATAGAATAAAATTGAAAGTGTTCAAGTGATTTTGAGAAATTTCGGAAAATTTTAAGGTGTTTAGAGATTTTCAAGATTTTACTGTTAAATAACGCTTTTTATTACACTTCAGATTTCCAGAGATTTTTTTACAGATTTTTAATTATAAAAATTTTCAATTTATGTTTAATTATTATTTGTTATTTTACTATCAGAGGTTACAAAGAGTTTTAACGATTTCATTTGATTTTACTCTCTAAAATTGATTCAGTGGAAGGTTAGATTAAAAGTGATTTTAAATAATTTGAAAGAGAGTTTAAGAAATTGAAGAAAAAAATTAGCAAATTATTTTAAAAAATTTTGGGGAATTTTTTATGGATTTCACATTTTTAGGAGGTTTGAGAACTTTTCAAGAATTTAAGAAGATTTCAAAAAGCAATAGCTTTTAAAAAATAATAAAAGATTTAAACAAATTTCAAATACTTAAAAATATTTCGGGTTTTTTTGAAGAATTTTAATAATGTAATAGGATATTAAAAAAATATTCAAGGATTTACGACAAAAAATAATATCAAATATTAAAAAATCGAGTTCAGGAATTTTAAATTTCAGAGGATTTCAAAACTATGGAAAGTAATTCAGAATTTAGTATTTTCGAAATATAGGACGTGTCATTCCTTGTCTAATTTCAGGAATCTCAATACATTGTTTTAAATTCTTTAAAATTTCTTTAAAATCCTAGAAAATTCCTTAACAATTTTTTAAAGCCCATGAAATCTCTTGAAATCCCTTGAAATCTCTTCACAGTTCCTAAAATTCCTTAAAATTCCAAAAATTATCGTTAAATATTTTAAAGTTACTCAAAATCTCATGAAATCCCTTAAAATTTCTGAAAATTCAGTGACATATTGTAAAATCCATTGAATCCCTTAAAAATTGTTAAAACACTTTAAATGTTTAAACTTTTAAAAAATTTTCAAAATCCCATGAAATCTCTCGAAATTCCTAAAAATTTAATTATATTTCATAAAATCCCAAGAACTCCTTCAAAGTACTTAAAATTACTTAATATACCATAAAATATCTTAAAATCCCTTAAAATTACTGAAAATCCCACAGAATATCGTCAATTCCTTTAAATCATTTTTTTGAAATCCCATGATATCTCGTTAAATACTTTTAAACACCTGAAGAAAATCCAATAAAATTTCGCCAAATCCTATTATAAATTTCTTAAGATTCTATAAAATATCTATAACTGATAAATTGGTAAATTTCTGAAAATCATAATCAATTTCACAGAATTCCTTGAAATACACTGTGAAATTCTTTAAAAGGCCTAAAACAAGGAATTATAAATATTATTGCGAAATTTTTAGAAATTTTAAGAGATTTTGAAGAATTATGAAGTTTTTTTGTGGAATTTTAAGATTTCATGAAATTTTAATTAACTTAAAATTGATGCTAATTAATTCACTTTAAGTAATTTCAAGGGATCGTAAATTTCGTTGTGAAATTTCTAGGAATTTAAAGAGTTTTCTAGGAATTTTCAATGTGCATTAAAAATTTTCAAATTATTTTCAAATTTTTTGAAATTCCTTAAAATCTTTTGAAATCATATAGGAAATCTTGATATCGTTGAAATCTTGTATTTCTTTAAATTCTTTAAGGTTCCTTTAAAATCCTTTCACATTCTTTAATATCATTTAAAATCCTTTAAAATACATCATAACAATTTTTTAATTACTCGAAAATCTTGAAAGTCATCTGAATTCTTTCTAAATTCTTTAAAATCATTTAAAATCTCTTGAAATCACTTCAAATACTTGAAATCCTCTCGAATTCTCTAAAATCGCTTGAAATTTTTATGAACTTATTTGAAATTCTTTAATTGATATCTGATATCAGACGTCTAATCTGCCGAAAAGTACATTTTTTATTTTACTATTAAATACATTTGGAAAAAGGCCAAAAACAAGCTTTCAGAACATTTTTATGTTCATTCTTAGTCACAAATAATTGAAATTCTTCACGAAAAACGATTTTCTTAAAACACATTATTTTCTTTCTAAATAATAAAGTGTGACCACTATTACCAGAAATATTCAAAAGATAATATCAAAGAGTGTATTAGAAACTGATTTTGTTTTATTTCAATTATGTTTTATACACTGCTAAAATTATAAAATGTATTAAATCTGATATTTGCGAAGAATTGCAGTTTTTGTGGCCTAGTGCACATTAAAATGTTCTAAAAGTTTGTTTTTCGACCTTTTTGCAAACATATCCATCAGTTAAAATAAAAAACAACAAATTTAGTTTTCGTCAGAATATACTTCTAATACTACAACCCAATGGTAACATCAATGTTTTAAGATAAGATTTTCCAAAAAAGTTTACTTATTTCAAAAGTGCCTCGTATTTGGAGATTTTTTACCGATATCATTTCTTTTATACGTCCGCTTTTGTCGAGCGCGTGACGCTCTTCAAGGAGTGGAACTGTGTACTCGAGATTCTTTATCAGTGGGATTGTTAGGTCTACCGTGAGGGGGTGGGTCTATTTATGGTGCTGGTATTTCGGCAAGGACTTTCCAGGGAAATAACCGAGTCCAATTGGGTTGTGGAGGCGAGCGAGCGAGAAACCGAGCAGCTGACGGCCAGAAGATCAGAGGGACGAAAGAACGAAGGGATGGAGGAATGGAACGGAAGGAGGGACGTGAATGCGAGGGTTCCGTGCGAGGAGGTGGAAACTAATCGAGACGATCGGCGATTGACAGACCCTTATCCAACGAATACCCCGCGAAATTCAATCGATAGACTTTCAAGATTCCTTCACTTGCAGAAAGTGATAGGACGGACTCCAATTAAACGTGGTCTTGAAATTGATATAAATAGCGCATCCTAATTTATGACGTCAAGTTATTCACTTCACGTTGGATATAATGCTACCCAAAATCTATCACAAGTGTATTGCATTACAACCCATTCACCATTTTCTTTGCAGATACCGGTTCCTTGCTTTCCCATCAGCAGGAAACTACATCCGATGGTAATTCCGAACACAACTCTTCCGGTGACGAAGACTCGCAGGTCCGATTAAGGCTGAAGCGGAAACTACAGCGCAATCGGACTTCATTTTCCAACGAGCAGATCGATAGTCTCGAGAAAGGTGAGTAGAGTATTGAGAGATGTCAAGAATTTTTGAGAGATGTTACTCTCGAATTGATGTTATGCTTAATTGAATTAGTCTATATGCTTTGCATCTTTCCAACACGAAAACTATACAAAAGAGATCAAGAGATTAACATTCACATTAGATTAGATGAGGAGCTCAGATTTTTGGAAGCCTGAGCAAAGCACACATGTGGCTAGTAGATCCAGTAATAATGAGCACTTGTTGCAACCTTGTTTCGTTCCAGAATTCGAGCGGACACATTATCCGGACGTGTTTGCACGGGAGCGCCTCGCCGAGAAGATTGGATTGCCTGAGGCACGTATCCAGGTGAGTGTGAATGTGCGAGTGAATGTGGTGTGTTGCCTTCCACTCGTCCTCACCATTCTTAGTCAGCTCACTCACCATTTTTCCACTCTTTTTGCGCCTCCTACTTGTCTCACTCATGCTTCTTCCTCTTCGTCGACGGAAACCAAGCGACCGTTAAACGTGACGAAGCGACGCTCCTTCATTAATGGTCTTCGCCATCTCGTCTGATCGTTCCACATAACACCGACGGAACAAATTTCTGAAGAGAGTATGGAGTGAAAAATTTCTTAATATTTGCAGTAATGTTTTTTTGAAACTCCAATTAGAACAATTAGGATGGAACAATTTTTGTGTACAATCAACAAATGGTCAAGACCAAATCTTTAGATCTTTGACCAAGATTTTTTCTTATGTTTGACGACAATAAGCAACAATTACACTATGGAAAGAATATACGGAAAACTGATATGGTTGTCACAACTACAGAAATACATAGTAAAGTATGGTACAACTATAACTGTTCCACAACCACAAAATAATAGTTTTTCCGTTGTAATTAGTGGTTGTAACAACCAAAAATTGTAGTTGTACCATATCTATTACCATTGTCAAAAGCATTGTTCCCTCAGAAAAATATGTGTTTCATTACAACAACAGTTTTATATCAAATACCATGTGATGGTTGTAATGAATATTACATTGAAAAAACGGATTTGAAAATTTCTTCCTTTTCAAACATCATTAATTAATGACATAATTAATGAACTAACAACTAAGGAACTAAAATAACTAATGAACCGATTTTTATTCAAATTGGTGAAAATTATTACAGAGGACAGTTGTTTGGTGCGGCATGGAAAATCCGTGAAAAGTCAGTTATTTTGTGATAAAAGTTGTATTGGTAAAAAAATATTGGTTTTTGAGGCCGCTGAATCCAAACGTGAATCAAATTTTGTAAATTCAAAATGGTGGAGACACCTGTTATTGCTTTTACATTCACAAAACAAGTAAAACATGGCACAACTACAATTTGTGACTATGACACCAAAAAAGTTAGTTGTACTAAATTTCTCTCCTTTGATGGTTGTGACAACCACAACAGTTTCCCATTGAACCACGTGATCACAAGTAGTGATGAGACGTCTGTGGACTGATAATCCCAATAAGGCAGCGGAATAGGTTTCCCGATTGGCAAAATTTCTGAGTTAACTATGTAAATTGTAGTTCGTCAGAGCTGCACGCTAGTCAGCGGTTCATCGCCATGCAGGGTTACAACTGGCAGTGGTGCATGTGGTCCGCTGCCCGAGTATTATTTTAATTAATACTGGTGGTTGAGCCATAGGGTAACGTATGGCGGTATAAGCTAATATGTACGCAGCCTTGTCGGACATTGTTTGGCCGTAGGTAGCAAGCAACATTGACGGTGGTATCAGGGGTAGCGAAGTGGCCGAATGGGGAGTTTGGGTCGGGCGGAGCGTTATGTGAACATACAAACAGTGCAAGACCATGTTGACGCATGTTTTCAAGCCTCGTTGGCTGGTATTGATCTTGCTAAGTGCAGGAAACCGGGAGTGAGAAACAGAGAGGTTGGTTCCTCTCTTTCACTCTGATAAGCGCCCTCTTCCACCCTTCACCCCTCTCACATTCTCTCTCTCTCTCTCTCTTTCTCTCTATATCGAACCGATAGAAGCACTGTACTGATGCTCTACGGTCTACGGTATGTTGTGGCACGGCCGGTACACTGTGGAAATCCGAGGCGCTGTATAGCACCGACTTGGCTGAGTCGAGCCATGAGGGATCGAGTGTAAGGCCTAAGAGGGAGTTCGGACGCAACCATGGCAACGTCGCGTCCCCCGGGAGGTTGCCCTCTGATTGGCCGTTCTCGCTTTTCTACCTATACACCTACTTGCTCAATTCTCTCCGCCGGTTGTTCCGCACACCACTGGCTCGATTATCATTTCACATCCATCATGCAATGGCCAACATCTCCTCAAAGATTTGTGTGGAAACATAAACATCCTTTTAAAACTACTAGCAAACCAACACGCGCGTGATTACTTTCTTTTAATTCTTATAACTTTATCTTCAAGTCATTCAAAGGACAGTGGTTGTGGCAACTATAGCAGTTTTTTCCATGTATTTTTTCTATAATCTGATTGTTGTTGTTTTCGGACGTTATGTATTAAGACATGCACTAGAACATGACATCACAACCAGAAATCCTTTTAAAACTCGAGCAAACCAACACGCGCTATTATTTCCTTTTCCTTCATTACTTCTTTTACTAATACAACTTCATCATCAAGTCATCCAATGGTCAATCAGTGGTTACGACAACCGTAGCATAACCATAGAGTTTACTTGTATTGTTCCTATATGATTGTTGTTTCTTTTCTTCAGACATATGAAAAAACTTTGGGCAATTATCCAAAGTTTGGTGTTGTTCATTTGTTGATTGTGCACAAAAATTTCTCTAGGATTGGGACTCTGAGTTGGACACTAGCTTCACAGCAGAGCAAGAATTCCTACCTTCATATAATATTGTACAATATTTTTATAGCTGCTGATCAAAAAGTTTCTGTACATGTAAGATTTTCAATTTGAATTATACATATTGTATTTTTACGACAGACAGCAATGATCTCAGTACCAAGTCTGCCTTTTCAAGTTCAATGAATTTTTTTTAATCTTTCGAAGCTGAATATCGACATTTTTTGTAGGTATATATAAGCAAAATATTGTTTTTTATTTCGAAATGATTTTTTTCGAAAATTAACAGATTTTGTAGAATTTCTAAGGGATTTTAAGATACTTCGTGAAATATATAGAATTCATGCAATTTTAAGAGACTTTAGGGGATTTTAAATTTGGGGAAATTGTATGAAATTTGAAAAGGTGTTTATAGGAATTTTAGGAGACTTTAACGAATTTTTAGGGTTTTCGTAGGTTTTTCAGAAATATCAAGAAACTTGAAAAGATTTCTTGGAGTTTTATAAGATTTTAAGGGATTTAAAGTGTTGTAGTCAAATTTAAAAAAATTTTCTAAGTACTTTCACAAGAGTTTAAAGAATTTTAAGGGTTTTAAATGTTCTGGAATTTTGAGAAATTTTGTGAAGTTTTAAATGATTTCAAAAGGATTCTAGGATTTTTAAGGGATTTTAAATGATGTGGTTCAATTTTCAGGATTTAAAAAAATTCAAGGTATTTTTATGATTTTTAAAAGATTTTGTGGAATTTATAAAATTGTAAGGAATTTCAAAAATTTTCGTGAAATTTTAAGGGACTCACATAGCAAAAGGGTTTAAATTTAAATGGATCCTAAAAAACCAAAAGAAAACAACGATTGCTCTTTTCTAATATATTTGAACTAATTGTAGATATCATATAAAAAATTGTTAAACACTGATACGAAAATGAAGGTCGAATTCGGTTTTTTGAGATGGAATGGTATTGAAGGAGGACGAAAAATGAAATTAAAAAATTAGAGGAAGGAAAATTTTCATTGTTCAAAATGAGCTATAAATAAATTCAGGCAAATTTTTTCTGTGAAGAGAATGGATTTTTATTAGATTTTAAGAAAAAGGATCCTGGTAACTAATTTTTATGGAAGAAGAGAAGGTAGATTAGATTTTTGCAGACCGTCGAGGCTTTATGGAATTAGGATAATTGAAGCTAAGAAACGGAAATCGAATTGTTTAAGAGTTTGTTCCCTGCGGGCGATCGATTATTATTATATATACTCTTAACTTTTGTGTCGCTTGATATTTTTGAATTTGGGCCAAGCTTTTCACATTTCAATTTCCATTTTTCGCTTTTCGTATGAAATTTCTGAACTCACGACAAATCATTCATATTTTACGTATCATTTTTCGTTTTTCACAAGAAATTATTTCTAAAACTTGAAAGTTCGAATGTTTCACATTTTACGTTTTACGATTCAATTTCTCTTTCGTATTAACCGAAAAACATGGCCAATCAAAACTGCAAGTCGAAGTTTAAAACTGGTGCACTTTCATTGCACATTCAATGGATTGGAAAGTGGTCGACATAAAAAGAAGCAATAAAGCCACCCATCGATTTATGGATCAACTAGAGTGCCCGGAAGTGGTGCAGACCGATATATATAAGAAGGAAGGAATTCCCTTATTGCCGGAAGAGATCCTAAGATTGACCTTCCAGCAAATAAGACCAACACTGTACAAAATTTCTTTGGAAATTTTTCCTAAAATAGTTCGGGTCCTAATTTTCGCATTTTGTTAATTTTTTCCAAGATTTGTTAGGGTAATATTTCCATGATTTCAAGTTCAATAGATCTTAAAAGCCTTAGTAAATATGTGATTGAAGAGATTTCAATAATATTTCAAATATTTAAAGAGATTTCTAATATTGCTAAATATTTTAACAAGTTTGATAAATTGAAAGTGATTTTAAAGGTTTCGAAGATTTCAAAACAATTACAAAATTTACAAAATTTCAACCAATTTGTAGAGACTTTAAAAGATTTTCAAAGTTCTCAAGATATTTCATGAAGTTTCCAAGTTTCCTGAAATTTTAGCAAAAAATTAAAAATATTTCAAAAGTGTTTATTGTCCAACAGATATTTAATAAATTTGGAAGATATTTCAGAAGATTCTGGAAATTTCAAGAGATTTTCAAGATTTCTACAATCCAACGGATTTAAAACGATTTCAAAAACTTTCAAAATATTTCAAAAACTTTGTTTACGAGATATCAAAAGCTTTTATAATATTTAAAGAGATTTTCACGATTTCAAGAAATTTTAAGGTTTTCAAGGTTTCGAAGATTTCAAAACATTTACAAAATTTACAAAAAATTTTCTCATTTTTAAACCTGTACATTTTTCTTTTAAATTCGCCTTTTCAAATTTTTTTTAATATCTTGAAATATTGTGAATTCTTTGGAAAATCTTCCAAAGTTATTATTAAACCTCTTAAATCTCTTGCCAAAAATTGACAGATTTCAAAATCCTTGAATTCTCCTTAAATTACTTAAAATCTTATGAATAAATCTCTTAAAATTCTACGGAATCTTTGAAATATTTTCAAATTCCAAAAATTCACCTAAAATCTTTTGATATTCCTTGCTCTCATTTCAAATTAAAGGACCATTTTTAATTGCAAAATAAATATTAGACTCTTTTCAAAATTGATATATAAGAGTTTTCGTGATCACTGATTACAAATCGGATGTTAGAAATTTGAAAAAAATAGCGGTTCCAAGGTTTCAGAGAAAATCCAGTGGATATAAAACATATGAATTTTTCCATACAAGACAATTTTTTTAAAAATTCGGATATATTTTAATGGAAAAGTCCGGGAAAAAAATTACGATATACACTTATTGCGAATTTATCTACTTGTAAGTTTAATACAGTAGAACCAATGACGTAACGAATATATTATAGGCGTGTTAAAAAATATCAAAAGTTTAAGCCCCTGTATCTAGGCAACACGTCATTATTACTTCCCCTTCATTTGCATACTGGATGTATAGTTTAATAGTGCAAGAATCTCACAAAGTTTCATCAAAATCGGAGAGATGAAAGTTATTCTTTAGGCGAATTTTGCCCCAAATATGTTATGGCAGTTATAATATGAGAAATAGCATAACTCGAAAATTGAAATCTATATTCAGAGCATTAGACACATATTCAGAGAGGCGAGAAAATATGAAGTGCAAGAGGAAAGTTGAAGTTGGGAGCGAAAGCGTGCAAGAGTAACTCAATTTCCCCTCTGACAAGTGCTCAATTGCAATTAACAAACTGCACGAGAGGCTCGGGCTTTAGTGCAAGAGGGAAAGATTTTTAGAGAGGTGCTGAGGTAGGTATACGTAGCTCGAGTGTCAAAGAGAGAAATTGAGATTCAAATGATTTGAAACACGCGCATAAGAGGAAGGGAAATAGCGGGAAATTAAGCCCGAAGGAAGCGAGCTAACGAGAGGAAGTGATGAAAAGAAATGTTAAATATGTAGAGGGTGCCATAGAAACATGTTTTTCATTAGTTTTAATCGCGCAAAAAGGAATCCAGGGACGAATGTGTTGTGTGAGTTTTGCAAGAAAAAGTTGAATATTTTTTTGATGATAATGGTGTGAATGAATTATGTTTACAGGTTTGGTTCAGCAACCGTAGGGCGAAATGGCGACGGGAGGAAAAGCTACGCAATCAAAGAAGGGCAGCAGTTGATCAGGTGGTTGGTGGCGGTACCGGCGGCGGTAGTACGGGTTCAGCGCCACCTGCTGCTACCCCCGCAACCCCCAGATTACCCCTGAATGCCGGATTCAATGCCATGTATTCCTCTATTCCTCAGCCCATTGCCACCATGCCCGACACCTACAGGTAAGTCAAAAAAACTGAGCATGCTTCAAAATATTAGAAAAAGACGATGCGGTCTTTTGCTTTCCTCTGAATTGGTAAAGTTTTGATCTAGATTTCGATTTGATTTCGTTAGGTACTCCTCCATTCCACAGCCGATTGCCACTCTGCCCGACTCTTACAGGTAACACATCCAAAAAAATTAAAAAGCGATGGTCTTTTCGTTTTATACTATATATATATATATATATAGTATATTTTACTGTAGTCCGCAGCGAACTATTTCAGAATTCATATTTCACCGGTCTTGCTACAAACGGAAACACCATATTTTTTTAGGACTTTTAAAGATTTTTAAAGTTACTGCATTCAAAAATGACATTATCATGTACTTTAACAATAATCTTTAAGAGTCCACTTAACATAGACGATACTTGTCGAAAACTGGATCTGATGGGACGAAAATCTTCTTCTCCGGATTTCGACATGTGTTATATACAGTTTTTATCTCTTCTTTAACTTGATTGTATCTTCACATAATGAGAGAATAAATAAATGAATGAATGTTAAGTAAAGTCCTTCTTTAGTTTAGAGTACGTGGTCCAAAAGAGTTTTGTAAAGTTTTTTGTGAATTTATTGTTTCAGTTCAATGTCAAGCAGTTTGGGCGGGTCAATGGGTGGAAGCTGCCTTCAACAAAGGGCCGAGGGTTACCCAGCATACGTTTTTCACGAGCCTCTACATTCCCTTACGCAATCTTATTCGCATGCTCATAGTACTGCTGCGCATTCACAACCCCATCGCGGGATACCAACCTCCCATGGCGGAACCCCCTCCACTCCAGGAGGTCAGCCTGCAGGACCAGGCGGAGCACCCTATCAACCCACGACCTCAACCGCAACCGGTGAGTCCTTATACACAGTTATTTCTGACATCCGTCTTTGTTCGACACCCTTTATACTTGTAATCCAACCCCTGATGGCGCTGAATTCATTTTTAATTGGATGTCACGGAACAGCGATGTATTTTCTTCAAGTTGTCTGCATTGTTGGACAATAAGAGTTACCATTCTGCATAGAGAGTAGAAACAAACACTGCTGGACAAATTTCTGTGTTTAATACAGTGTATGCAAATTACATCATACATATCTTAATGAAAATATACGAAAAAAGCTCTATAATTGTCATAATCACAGAAATAGTAACATATGGTACAACTAATAATTTATGATAGCCTCAACTACATGTGGTTTTGACTACACTACAATTTGTTTCAATTTTCGATTTGGTTTCTTTATGTTTAAGATTATGATTTGGAATCCTTATTGTAAACTGCAGCTTGACTATCTTTTGACAAACTTCGATTTGGTTTTCACTTTCCTTATTGTAAACTGCAACAAACTGGACTTTGTTTTGATTTTCGATTTGGTTTCTTTACATGGAAAAAGCACTATGGTTATGGTTGTGATAACTACTTCATTTCGATCTTACTAGAACACACGTAAAATTTGTCTCAATCAAAATCACGACAAGGCGACAATATTTTACGCAATTGTAATATAAAATTTTAGTTTACGTAACCATAGCAGTTTTCTCGTATTCGAATGGAAACAACTCGAACGATAATGAAAATGAAGTTAGACATATATTAATGACAGTTAATGATTTGATCCGTAAAAGTGGATTATTTTGATCCCAATTTTACAGTCAAAGTAATCTGCAACGATTTAATACTCTGGTTTTTAGTCTGTGTATGAAGTATAAGGGTAATTGGTAAAGTGATTGGACACCTTTGACGATGATTGGCCACTTTCAAAATGTAATCATATATTAAGAAATATTGACAATTAAAACTTATAGTAAATTAAGCGTGGAGTGTGCTGAGAACAATCTGGTATTGTTTATTTGCAACTTTATCCTCATAGTCCAAGTAAGAAACATTGATAAATACAAACAAAAAGACCTTTAATTCTCCCCGAACTAAATATAAATTTCTCAATGAGATTAAAATCGTTATCTGATGAGGCTTAATTAAATTAAATGATCGAAATGGAGGAATTTGAATGAAATACTCACGTGAATACGCACAATTGCTGTGTAATATGCATGCTTGTAAAGCTTATAGAAAACCGTGCTTCGTTTGCATATTATATAATAGCTACGGATGAAAACAGGTGGGTCATTATAAACTTACTGCCTACATGAACAAAGAGAGATAGGGTAGATAGAAAAAGAGCGAAAAGCGCGTAGTGTGAACGAGGCCAAAAAGAGAGAGCATCAAGCCAAATCAGAATTGGGTTGTGGAAAGGTTTGTTCCCGCGGAACAGAACCTGTATATAGAACACACCTGCGTACACGACACATTTATGCTAGCGAGTGTGAGCTCTGTGTTTGAATCAGTGTGTTTTCACAACTCGACACTGCGCTTCGAGGTTGAACAAAACTTCATTTCCTCTCTGAATCAGTATTCACGAATGCGTATAGGAGTAAAGATTAAAGAGGATTGAAGGACTTCGTGTAAGTAGAAAAAATGAAGTTGCTGATTCAGTATAAATGACTGCAGGGAAAAATGCACTGGAATATTTCGCATTAATCTTTGTGTTTGCTTTAATTATATGTAATTATTATTTCACTGAATTCACTTGTTGGTTTTAGTTTTGATGCATTTACTTAATTCATAAGAGGAAGCGTTTTAAGTATCATTTTTAAAATGGCGATTCTCTTCGGCCGCCATTGGTAATGGCAGATGCGTGAATGGAGGAAGAAACAAAAGAAAAACAAGGAAGATTATCCGCACGAGCCACTTCGCACGCAATCTACATAGGGACCGAATGTACGAGAAGCATATAGGACGGCCGGGGGGTTGAATTGTAAAAGGATTTTAAAACAAATCTCGCATGGCGCCGTGGGCTGAATCGAAAAACGACGGAACGCAACGAAGGCAGGGGTGAATGTTCGGTGGTTTTCTCTGTCCCACCGAAGTATATGTCGAGTCCGCTGAATTTTCCATTTTCTCGATTCTCGCACCCTCTACTTGCTGTCTTTGTCTTTTCTTCCTTTCTCGCATCCACCAGTTCTCCCTTTAACAGGGCTGTAAGCACATTCCCTCAGCGAGGTAATATCCAAACATTTTAAAATACCGGATCGAAAAATTCTGATTCCTCAGACCTGATCCATTATCAACAAATGCAACCTAGCTATCTAACAATACTGACGAATAGAATACAAATCTGCATTAGGGTTGAGAGGTCAGTGTCTTGAGTAGCCAAAAGAAAACTTCATCAAGAAGTTATCAAAAAATTCTTAATCACACATCTGGTTTTACACTCAAGTCTTATTCCTATAACAATCAATGAATCCTGATAAAATAAGTTTGATAAGTCTCATCTAGATTGGAAAAGACAACCTATCTGACAATGCTTAGCGAAGCGAATGCTCCTACTTAACTATACTAACGGATTAAATTTGACAACTGGTTACGTACCTAAACCTATGTTATATAAGTACTTACGCAGCATGAGGGTTCAATTCTCCTTAGACGCCTAGACTGGCTTTGCAACAAGTTTGGTTTGAGAACTCTAGCTACATCCTCTCCAAAAGAACAAAATGTTTTAAATATTTCGAGAGATATTGTTTCGAAGCTTATTCTTTATACTATTTGGATTTGTTATATCCTTTAGACTATTTGGTGAATGTTCTTCTCAGGCAGCTGAATAATTCCGACTAATTTTTATTAATTTATTCAGCGGCGGTTAACAGAGTGGCCCCTTTTAGGTGTGCCAATTGGGTTGAACCGGGTTGTGAAAGAATCGAAAAAAAAAACTTTGAACAATAATCCCGTAAGGGAGTGACCCTGATAATCCGAGGGGGGTTGAACCACGCTGCCTCTCTCTCCCTAAATACAGTCCTGGTCTCCCTCCAAAGCCACGGAGAGCGACCATCCTCCCCCTTCTTCCTCATCCTATCTCTCTTGATACAGGGGTGAACGGAGGATGTGGATGGGTTGGGTCTCGCCTCGGCTGGGCGAGCGCTCAATAACGTGCGAACCCAAAGGGGAGGAAATAGGGGGCACACACAACCTCTAGTTCGTACACAAACACGAGTCTTCTCACTGTACGTGTTATATCTTTCGGCAAAAGTTATAACTATAGGAGAAAACACGTACATAAACGATTTCCTTCTTAGGCGAACGTGAACCACAACGTGTAGCGTTATCCATCATAATCGCTTTAAGCGAGGTACAGTTGCAACAGAATTTTCACTCTCTCGTTACAGGACAGTTTTAAGAGAATCAGGGAGCTGGAATTTAACCAGGGAAATATACGAGTAAAAAGTTATACTCATGTGGGATTAAAAGAAAAAGCGGAAATTGTGTACATGTCCAACCGATTTGAGGACGAAAAGTTCCATTAAAACAAGTTCATCACGATTTGGTATCTTTATTCTAAACAACTTGACTGTTTCGCTTCGGTTTCCTGTGCGTGCAATTCATGATTGGTTTCATTATCCGAGTCGGAAAAATTTCGATTTGGTTTCTTTATGTTTAATATTACGATTTGGTATCTTATTGAAAACTGCAACTTGATTATATATCGATTTGGTTCCTTTGTATTTAGCATTACGATTTGGTATCCATATTATAAATTATAACTTGACTGTGTTTTGATTATCTATTTGATTTCCCTGCGTTCATTTACAACTTAGTTTCCTTGTTCGAGTTCCAATAATTTCGACATGGGCTCTCTATTCTCTCTCAGAAATTGCAACAGCTGTAATTATGTTACTCCAGGAGTTGTAACTATAACTTGTCACTTACTTAAGAGTGTGAAACTCAAATTCACTTTGATACTTCACTTTGTAGTATATAGTTGCAATTTCAGTTGCCTGTTTACTTGAAATGGTATTTTGAATTTTCAAGAAGTAACAGAACTAACACAAATCACCATTCACAATTGTATACAACCTGTTAAAATATGTCTCCTAAAACTAGTGTAGTTAATTACATGAAGCATAATACCTTTAATTTTCTGTTTCAGGTGTGATATCGGCAGGTGTTTCGGTACCGGTGCAGATTCCCTCCCAGACTCCAGACCTCACGGGTAATTATTGGCCGAGGCTTCAGTGATCTCAGCTCTTCGGGTTCCCGCCGACGAGTTTGCTCGTTGGCCAGGAGAGCCCGCCACCGCCACCTTCGGCGTCATCAGCTGCGTCTCGACCGCTCCTCGCGTCTCTCGGGATTCCGACACAAGTAGCGCAGCATCAAGCTAACACTCCCGCTACCACACCGGTGCACAACTCCGACACCAGTGAGTGAATCAACCAAACCAACGAAAAGACCGATACGAGCCTTCGATACCAACACTTTTAGTCCCGGGACTACCCAAAGATTTCATAAGACAATTTTTACATAATTACTTACACTTTATTCCCCGCGAAGAGAACGTCATCTAGGATTGTGGCGCCATTTGTGTCAAGGAGTCAGTCATCGACCAATCCTTAGAAATATCTGCTTGAATTTTCAATCAGTCTGAATTTTCCTGCAGGTGATGTCATTGACTTTTCACTATCTTCAGTCACTTCAAGTTGACAAATGAGTATAAGAAAGTAATATATAAAATGAATAAATATTTACAAAATATAAGATCAGCTTGAACTACTGGCGCCAAAATCTTTTACGTACAAGGTCCGATGTTTAGGAGTCTTTAAACGATTATAACTTAAAATAATACCCCCGAACGATAATTAATTAATTTTTTTGGACTTGCACTTATCGTTGAGTCGATTCCCAATTGTGATACTAAACAAGAAATTCCTGAAAGACCAAAACACTTCTGTAGAAATTTCATAGCGCATGACAGCCCGGGTCACGCAGGGTAATTCTAACGTCAGATTTTCACTCTTAACAATTTTATACTTGTTCCCATGAAGCCCATGATCTCAAGTCACTTCCGGTGTGTTTACCTACACATTTCTAAATTCAAATGTGCAATCATCAAATTTGCAAGTAATAAGATTTTTTGTCTACACACGCATCTGAAGTGACTTGTTAGTTGATAGTCTGACGTCCACTTGACGATCCAAGACAATATTAGAGAGGGGCGAATTTACCCAGTTTATGATAATTTGTACAAAAATTTTAATTTAAGTTTCTTTAATTCTGTTTGTAATTTTCGAAATAAGGAGAAGATATTAATAAAATATAAATAATAAAAATGAAAGTATATAAGAATTTGATGCATCCTATCCTGAGGATTTCTTCAGTGTTCGACACATTTAGAAGAAAAAAAACTAATTTAAGAAATGTACTAAGATGGAATATTCGAGAGGATAATTTTTGATGATAATAATAATTATTATTATTCCGGAAGTAGGACAAAGGCATCCACACGAGTATAACCGAGCCAAGCGCTGCTTAACTTCGGTGATCGAACGAGAAGCCCTAAACTGCTTAAACCATTGCATTACTTTATATTAAGGTAATAAAATACAGTTCCATTTTATTGAAAATTTAGGAAGAGCGAACAGTTTATTTTTTCCGATTATTTCGATTATATTGAATTAGATAGTATTCAGTTGAATTCGAGAACAATTTAAAGAATCCATATAAAAAAGAATTCAGATTAATTTAAAAAATCTCCATGTGATTACAAAGAATTCTATTGAATTCAAAATAAACCAATAAAACACAACCAAAAAAATCAATGGAAGTAAAAAAGATTCAATAAAATTGAAAAGAATCCAATGAAAGTAAAAAAAACAATAGGATTAAAGTAACGCAATAACATTGAAAAGAATCCAATGTAAGTAAAAAGTATTCAACAATATTGAAAAAAAGTTAATTTGATTCCAAAAAATTGAACTGAATTCAGTTGAACATAAAAAATGTCTATAGATTAAAAGGAACTCAATGGAATTCGAAAGATTTGAATGGAATTCAAAGAAATTCAATAGAATTAGTTTTTAAAAAATTCAATAACAACAGATTATCCTGATTCTGTAGAGTCCTAATTATTTCATTGAGTATAAAATGATTTCGAGGAAATAAAAATAAAATACGCTTGTTTGTGGAGTACAAGTAGTTTCATATACGGTTTCAGCAGCCTTAATGGGAATTTGAGAATTTAAACGAAATTTTACTGCAGTGCGAATTCGCTTTATTTGGAACTTAATGGATCATAATTATGAAAAAAAAAACATTTTATGATCCGAACACTGAATTTGTATACCTCTTTCAGAATTTAATATCAAGTTGAATTTTTTGTCTTGAAAATCTTAAATTGGTAGAGACTAGTTGATATTTTACAGTCTACCAACCCCCTCGATTCCACAGTGTTCCATCCTCTTCCATTATGCATAGTCGATGAATTGAGGAAAAGCACAAGTCACAGTCGTCAGAGACGAAAGATCGATTCCTCCGAGTGAGTCTGAAGGAGCGGTATGGTAATTGAGGGTGATTCGTAGATACCCAAGTTCCCGTCGAGAATATTCTCGCGAGACTTCCTCTCGGGGAAACTCGAAGGATGAGCCTCGTTTTCGGATGGGGAGGGACATTTGTGAATGCAGAGGGTTGATAGCTACCGCATCAAGGGTGATTTTCTCTCTGTCGGCCATTGCGATTCTATCCAGAGATGGCGACCTATGTAATTCCCTCGCGAGCCAGAGATCAAAATATTTCCTCCACTTTTTTCGATTGAAATCGCCTCCAAATTGCTCTTATAACAATTTCTGTTTGGATCGTCATGGGGAACATTCCAAAGGTCTCTGTAACATAAATTCCGAAAGTTTAAAAACATTTTAGATTATGAAATCGACCGATGCTGCCGTTACGTAACACATGTATAATTTATATTCATTATTTCGCATGCAATCAAAATCATGAGGGATACTTTACTCACAAAGAAGGGTCAAATGCATTTTTCCTCGATTCGCACTTTTCATTGTGAAAGTTTAATGCTTTTTAACCAGTTTCCACAAAAAGAGCTTTTATCATTTTTCTTGTCTTCGTAACTCGCGTGCAATGTTCTGGTTTTGTATACGGAATGCAATTCAGTTGATTACAAAAAATGTGTATTAGATTATAAAGAATTCAATGGAATTAAGAATACATATAATATAATTTAGCCAGATTAAAAATTTTTTTTAAAATTACTTTTTAAATTGTTCGATTATATCGAATGATTAATTGACATAGTTTAAAAAAAAAATTCAACTGAATTTGACGATTTGGAATTGGCTAAAAAGGATCGTCGTGGAAAATGGATTTTCGATCATTTTAATAAACCAGATTTTAATAAACCAATTGAATTCGAGTAAAATTTAAAGAATTCATAACATAATTCAACTGCATTCAACAGAATTCGAAAGATTAAAAATAAATTCGAAAGTACTTAAATGTATTTGAAACGAATCTAATGTAATTTTTAATTTTTAATTCAAACAATTGATTAATTTAAAATAAAAAAAAAATTCAATAGAATACAAAAGAATCGAATGAAAAGTAAAAATTCCAAATGATTCAATGGGATTAAAATGAATTGAATGGAAATCAGATAAATTCAACTATAATAACTAAAAATTCTATTTGAGCTACGAAGTTGAAAACTTTGTTTACACAATTTCACAGTAGTGAACTTCCATTAGAGAAAGTGCAAATCGAAAAAAATAGGGCACGCTCTCCCCTTGTTAGTATAGTGAAACGTTACTTCAATATTCGGAAAGGAGAACGAATAACCAAAACTCTCGACGCTGTTATAATTTGTTCGTGTAAATAAGTGTAAAATAGAGTTTGTTACTCTCGTTAGTTGATAGTGTAAATTAGAAACATTGCTATTGTATATATCAAGCGACGAATGTCAGAATTAGAAATATTTGGACATACGTCTGCATTAGGACTGTCCTTATTTCACATTTTTTCAATTTTTTTCAAATAATATACCAATAAGAGACATTAAAATTTATTTTGAGTTTATAATTGATATGAAAAAATTGCAAAATAAGGACAACCCTAGTCTTTATGTAGATTGTATACATATTTAAATGTGTATTTAATGTTTTCCTACCAGACAGACAAATTACGTTAATCACTTGAGAAGCAAACGGTACCAATCGAAAACACGAATAAACGATCCGAGCCTACATTTATACGCATCGTTTCTTCGCTTTCAGTTTTAAACAACAGTGGTTTGCTTGTCGAGTCTTCAGCAGATCTTGGAATAAAATATCCTCTCTAATTTACTTTACAGACATATATTGAAGTCAAATGGTGTTTACTGAGAATAAAGCTTTTTTGTGAACTTTTACACACAGCAGGTTTTTACGGATTCAGCAGACTTTATGAACTCTTGTTTAATTCCGATGCCTGTTGCTTCAATGATTTAATCAAAAGTATTCCGAGGTCTGCTTTTTCAATGTTACCCGCAGCAACATATAGATTGACAGTCAATAATTCAGTCACTTTCATGTCACACAAATATACAAACGCAGATGCATTATAGAAACTTAATCACTTAATAAAATGGTTATCCGTACGCAATCAGTGTAATAAATGTAGGTGACGACTATAAGATTCGTCCTTTTGTCGCAGCCAATAGAATAATTACAAACCGATATTGTTGTGTTGAACGATACGCCGCTCGATATATTTAAGGCAGTCTCAGTGTGCAAATAAAATTTCGCTAGAATTATCTGTGCCTTCTTTTATATCAGAATTTCATAGAAATTTTCAAAATTGCGGGTTGGTATAATTATCCTCTGAATTCGTTACTATTTACGGGAATGGCAATTTAGCGAAGTGTCTCCTGAAAAGTATTTCATGACTTACTTTTTTTTGCCTTCTCAATTTTGAAATTTCTCGTAATATTTGTTTTCACCCTCTTTAGAGTCGAGCTTTGAGAGTCTATAGAGACTGTAATTTCACTGAACAAAATAATTCAGTGGGTGAAAGGGAAACGCGAGAAGTTCGGGTTAAAACTATTTGGTGAAGATCTTGAGAGTGTCGCATCTTGCCTTCGGCTCCTTGAGCACCAGCTCACCGAGAATTCTAGATGAAGACATGTACTTAATTTAACCCTTTCCATACCGTTGCGTTGACGTGTTAACGTCTCGTTAACCGCGATAATTAGAAAGGCCTTTGTGCGACGCTCATTACGTAAATTATCCTGCCGTACATTCGTCTCGAGATGCAATTGACAATTTTCTTATTCGACTCTCATTCCCGAATGCTTCGATTTTCCCAGCTTGCTAACATAATCGATTCAAGAATTGAGATCCCCTCTTTAGCGATCTGTCTTGCTTCATTTTACGAATAAATTATTTGAAACTGCATCATTAGAAAGGGGAAGAAGCTAATCCATGTAAACGTTGAAAGAAAATGCAGAGATTTCGCACTGAGAGCCTTGACTAATAAGAGTGCGCAAACTTATTTCTCATACTGTAATAGCGATAAATAACAAATAGCGTGTATGAATATAACAAATTTATTAACACGAGACTAATATATTATTGCGGCAGTAATCTGTATGTACGTGTTGTGAATAATGAGATAATATTGTTGCTGTGATTACCTTTAAGATTGTAAGTAAAGTAGCTAATAGAGCAACTGTTAGGTGTCACTGTCTCGATTCAATAAATGTTATTTCATTTTAACAAATGCTTATTTCTTATCCTTCCTTAGACTTATAAGATACAACTCGCGATCAGGTAAAATTACGTTTTGTTATAATTATTAAACTTTATCGTTCCATTACGTTTTAGTACAATTAAAAAATGTTCATTCCATCCATTAGGATTATGGTATTAATTTTTGGTATAATTATTAAACTTTCTATCCAGTAGGATTTTTATTTTACATTGCAATATCTACAATTGTTTAGTTTCCATTTCACTGCAACTCGTTCCATTACGTTTTGGTTTAATTATTAAGTTTTCCTTCCATTGCGATTTCTTTCATTACATTTTCATCCCATCCATTCAATACCACTTCTACGTTACCGATGATCATTCAAAACTTTGTAATTTGCTTAATTACATTTCCCATTCTTTTAATATCAATTGAATACAATTTGGGTTCAAGATCTTGCAGGTTTTTCCACTACTGACCTATACGAAATGCTGATGGTCTAAACACTTTGAAAAATGACGGTTTCCGACATTTCCTGCCGAAGCAAGTGCTCTTACACTAGGTCTGATAATTTTCCCACATGCTGTGTTACTCATAATCTGGTACGTCCGAATATTATCTAAGGGTTACAATAAACTGTAAACAAACAAACAAACTAAAAACTTACCAATGAAGAAAATCAGACACCGAAGGACTCCTGCAGATATTGAGTTTATATGTAGTTACACATGTAGTGAGGGTGTATTCTAAATAGATTCTGCTGCACTAAATAAACATGGGGACACAATTAGGTAAATGTGAATCTTCGTAGCTGGTTAGAGAAAGTTCTGTGGAAGTTTGCGTACAGGGAGTTCGAGGATGTGAGTATGTGAATGTGAGTATAAGGGTGCGTGGTTTGGGGTAGCCGCGTTATGGTGAGAAAGGCGGGAGGCACGAATGCCCGCCGCTTCTGCATGGGGGATTCGGCAGGCGAAGTTTCCACATGAGTGGACAACATTGATAGAAGCTGCGGGGGGGCTACTGACTGTGCTTCATCCCTTCGCCAAACTCGAACTAACTTCGGGGCGGTGAGCTCTCATCCCCTGCTTTAAGCTGGCTTTCATTATTTTCCTATAATTTGCAACAGCCTCGATTCGCCAAGGGAGAGCTCGCTTTTTTGTGTGTGGATCGCCTTCTAGTTATTTACCTGAGATCCCATAATAAATAAGTCTGGTGGAGACAAACTTCAACACGGGAATAATTAGTATATTTACGGTTTTCAATGAAGAAGGAAAGAGGAGTTTCTGACAATGAACCTGAAGAGGGATTTGTATTTACTGCATGTATGATAAATTTATCAATTATTTTGTAAAATTAACAATTAACATACCGGTTTTATTCGTTCATGATGAATATACGAGTTTTTATTCAAAGGAATTATTTTATTTGACAATGTTTGACATCATTTTGACGCCTATACAAAGTATTTAATATTATTCCCTAACTTTTCCTCGTTTTGCTCAACCCTCGAAAGCATGTTAATGTGGATTGAGGATTAGTCAATAGAATCTTAATCTAATAGAAATAAGGAGATTGAACTTGCAATATAAATATGTTTATTGATTCCAATCAGTTGATGGAACCACAATGAAATGAGGAGCACCTTAAACAATAAGGATCTCCAATTTAATCTCTATACTATGATCAGGTCTACAGGGTGTCCTAAAAGGACTTGCTGAAACTAAATACATATTTTGCCCCTCTAAAATTTAAGTAGTGGCTTTACTATTGAAGATAGCATACCTGAGACCCTGCAATTTTATTCTAAAGCCACAACGTTAGTCAAGATGAGTGACCTTACGACGGAAGAAAAAGTTTATCTTGTCGAGTGCTTCTTTCTAGAGAATAAAAGTATAGTGTTGCTTATAGGGGATTTAGAACTAAATATGAAACGCATAGAGTTGCGAGCGAAGACACTCTTGTTAGAAGGTGAGAACGTATTATGCACATACTTACATTTAATGTGTCAGCCGAGTCGCGAGACACTTTTTGACGTTTTTCTTGTTATTGAACTTTTTTTTTTTTATTTTTCAAAGTTAATCCAAATGCGTCAATTCGGAAAGCTCACCAAGCTTTGAAATTGTCTAAAACATCACTACATAACATTTAAAAACATTTTCTTAAAATCCATTCGTATAAAATAAGTTCTCATCAGCTGTTGTGGGTTATCAATGAATGCTATCTTGGTTTCCTTTCAGCGTTTCGTCCTAAGTCTGCCCAGGGTTGCACGGTTACGCGTAACTCGAAGTTTCATAAGTATAGTACGTAATTTACGTATTATACGTAAAAAATGTAATTAATATAACAAAATGGTGGACTGGAAAGGGGGTGGGAGAAAAGAGCATAATATAACCTCACTTTTCCGGAATGTAGTTTAAATGAATTATTTTTTATAAAATTTAAAAAATGAGTAAATCAAATGTTGGAAGTGCAAAGGGACAAAAAATCCCTTGGGAAGAACTGAAGTTTGAGTGGCTAAAAATTGAAAATCAAGCCGTTTCAAAATGTTCAATTAGTAAATGTATTTTTAAAAATACTAGCTATACGACCGCGTTATAGGTCATAGGTATTTCAATATTGTTGATCCTTTGTTACCTGTTTAACAACTAAAAAAACTATCATTTATCAAGCAAACAGTGTTGTTGACTTGTCGGTGAATTAAAGAATTAGGTTATGTTTACTTTTATATGAAATGAGCGCAGTCGCCATCTTGAAAACGTAAATTACATGGAAATAAATAAGCACGTAAATCACATACGTAATTTACATGTAAAAAACAACGTAAATTACGTGAGCAACACTGTGACTGCCACTGGACGCATCAGTAAGACAATGTGGACAGACCCTGACTGAGACGCGCATGAAGGAGGGATGAGTTTTATACCCGGCGATTCGGCAGGTGCCGGGAATCGAACCCGACTCGTCTTCACTCTGAGCGGTGATTATTGCCGCTGAGCTGTGACGTAATGGTGATGATGATGGTAGAGGGAACGAAATCTCTGAACATTTCGATGATGCGATTGGTCGAAGACACTGGGTGAAACACGGATGCACTATGCTGCATGTACATCCGAATTCACAGCATCATTCGAATCGATCATTCGAAATGCCAGAAGGAAGGAAAAGGATGCTGATTTTTCAGAAGGTTTTTACGTAAGGCGTGTTTGTTTTCCGCTCCGCTGTACTCGTAGAAGAATGTTGAATCCAGGACCTCGGACAATAGCTGTTAGTAGAGTACCCACGCAGATAGCGCAACTCATCTGGTTGATGAAACAGAGGAGTAGCGAAGCAGGGTCGCGGGTCACCACCACTATTAGCGACAATCTATTGGGGGATGGCGAATGCCACCTTGGTTTCTTATAATACGAGTAATGATATTTAAGTTTGAACAATTTAGTAATAACTATTCGAGAATTCTGTATTTAATTTAAATGTACTGGAAAGTAAGATGTTATTAAATCGACTTTATTTTCAATACATATTTGAAGCTTCACACATTTGTTTTATGGCACTTGGTTTCCAGACTCTCCATAAATTGTATTTTTTTGTTTATTGTATATTGTACTTTTCAAGGATCTTGGGACCAACT
>JAUESI010000026.1:2887547-2900129 GCA_032275145.1 Synergus laeviventris | reverse complement strand
TCATCATTTACGACGAAACTATCAAAAGAACAACAAAAATTATTAGAAATGATTTTAACTGATTTTTGCTGTTAAAAAGTTATTGAAATTTGAATGATTATGATTCATCCATGAATTTGACTAATTTTTCAGTAAAATTAGTTGCTTTATCAGGGAATTTTCCTGATTATCAGTTATCGGTGATTCATTAATGGATTATTACTGATTAATCAGTAAACATGATAAAATTTTCACCGGTTTTAATAAATTGAGCACCAGGCAAGTTATAAGGCGAGATCGTATCAATAAATTCAGATTTAATACCATATTATCTCTGTACGGAAAAACTCAACATTCCAAGAATAATTTTCACATCTCTTTAATTTCAAGGACGTTACTAATCTCGGAAGTAGTCATTGCGTAACGACGAGTTTCTTCTTTTATTATTTCTGGTAAGCCTACAAGAGCAACAACTTATATCCTTTTTACAAAACACTTGAAAACATTCTAAGACTTATAATCTTTAGACACGCAAGAGTTTCTATACGAAATGCACGTCATGTACGTGGCATAACTATTACAAAGAATTTCCTTTCAATCTTTTCACTCTTCCTCTTTTCTCTCTTTCCAGTTTCTATCTTTCGCAATATCCTCTTTGAAAACTTTCACTCTTATTGTTAATTTTTCAATATTAAACGTTCTAAGGAGTTAATATTTTAATTATTTTTAATTTTAGAAATTAGTGAAAACCACTGAACAATCAGTCAACTTCACTGAAAAATCAATTATCTTCACTGAGATATCAGTGAAAAACTGCTGATTATTCGGTCAAATTCAATAATGAATCTGTAAGAACTACTGAAAAATCAGTCAAACTCTCTGTAAAATAAATTAACTTCACTGAAAAATCACTGATTAATCAGTCAGAATGCACGGACATAACAATCAAAATCATTAATGAATGTTTGATAACCACTGATCAATCAGTCTATTTCACTGATTAATCATTAATTATGCTTTTGAATATTATTTTACAGCACTCATTAATCAGTCAGAACCCACTAAGGAATCAGTCAAATTCGCTGATTAATCATTAAAAACCACTGATTAATCAGTCCAATTTACTGATTAATCGTTGAAAACCACTGAATAATTAGTCAACCTCACTGGATAATCATTTAGCTTCACTGATAAATCAGCAAACATTCTCAGACTAATCTATCAATTTCACTGATTAATCAGTCAAACTCGTTACTAATTTAATTCAGTGAAACACTTCTAACTGATTCACTGCCATATCAGGTACTTTTTCACTCATTTGACACCAAAAAACGTAACTTAAGTTATACCAAGAATCACTGATATATTAGTAATTTTTGTTAGTTGAGAATCAGAGTGAAACTGATTTTCACTGATTTACATTACTTTTGAAACTTTGTTGTGAAAGATTTTTTCTATTTTTTATTGCGTAAAAAGTAAGACACTATATCACGTCAGTGACATTTACTGATTGATTCAGTGAATCAATTCTCAATAAATTTGGAAGTAAAATTGCAGAAAAAAATCTCGGTAAAGTATGGACGGATAAGTAATACATGGCCTAAGGGTCCAGAATGTCCGAAGCCGAAAAAAAATTCCTAAGACATTTTTAATTAGTTTTCTCCCGTTAATAGCATATAAATAAAAGTCTAAATTATTAGTTTCATATTTCGCCTGAGGCTTTTTGACTGTTAGACCGTAAATCAATGTCGTCCAGATCGTATGTCATTGACCTGTGACAAGTCGGAAATGCCTTAGGTTTCATATTACGGCTTCTAAGCAAATGCATTTACATGCGTTTACGTACGCAGCAAAGAAATTTGTACACAGTCATAAGGATATGTGTGTATGTACCTCCTTGAGTAATCATCGCAGATCATCGGGATGAGTGTAATGTTACACAGAGTAAATAGGCATGGGAAAAGAGCCTCACGAATGTCACTTACTCATTTCAACTCGTTTAATTATTTCCACTCTTCTGTCTATTCTCACAATTGCTTCTTTGTTATGAGACTGAAGTTTGCATCATGCAAACGAAAATTAAAAAAAGAATTTTCTCTAAAACTTACACAAGATCCAAAATTTTCTGGTAGAAAGTAGTTGAATAAATAATCCACCAAAGTTTCAACCCCCTAGAAAATTTGGAACTAACCCTACTTCATCCCTTAAATTTAAAAAATTCACAAAAAAAATCCCTTATTCATGGGGTCAAGATCTTATTGCTGATAATAGCTCTTCTCGATACTAAAATCCAGTCAAAAAACTTTCATCCCTCAATTCATTTGGAACTTACCCAATATAATCGTAAAAATTCCCTAATTCACAGGGTCAAATATTTATTGCTGATAATAAGTTTTGTTAATGCTAAAAAACATCCCAAAATTTTTCATCCCTGTTGCTCATTTGGAACTCATCTAATATCATCCCTTAGATCTAAAAAAATTCACCGAAAGTTCCCTAATTCATGGGATTAAACTTTTGTTGCTTATAATAATTCTTTTCAATGGTACAGATCATCCTAAAAGATGTTACCCCTAGCTTATTGGAACTCACCCTATATCATCCCTTAGTCCTAAAAAATTCACCAAAAATTCGCTAATTCTTGGAGGTCAAAATTTTATTGATGATAATAAGTATTTTCAATGCTAAAAGACATGCTAAAAACTTTCATCCCTCCAGCTCATTTGGAACTTATCTCATATCATCCCTTAGATCTAAAAAATTCACCAAAAATTCTCCAATTCGTGGGATCAAAATTTTATTCTTTATATGTAATAGGTCTTCTCAATTGTAAAAGACGTCCTATAAAGTTTCATCTCTCACACTTGGAATTCACCGCCATGTCTCACCCTTTAAATTAAAAGTGTTTTAGAGAATATGAAAAGTATTTTAGCATTGCACAAAATTATTATCAGCAATACAATTTTTGACCCAACGATTTAGGGTAATTTTCGTGAATTTTTTAAATTTAAGGGATGATATAGGGTGATTTCCAAATGAATTTGGGGCTAAAACTTTTTGGCCTGGAATTTAGTATCGAAAAGACCTATTATCACCAATAAAATTTTGACTCCATCAATTAGAGAATTTTTGGTGAATTTTTTAAGTTTAAGGAATGAAGTAAGGTGAGTTCCAAATTCGCGAAGAAGTTGAAACTTTAGTAGGTCCATTTATTGGGTTGTAATTTAATTTAATTTCTTTTTTTTAATTTTCGAGAACTAAAATTGTTTATATTCCAAAAAAATGATCAAATTTGAAATCATTGTGATTAGAATGTGAGAGGAAGAAAAGAAAAGAAAATTTATATTCCTATCTGACTTAATTCTTTGTGTTTGGTTTGTTTACATATTAAAAAAAATCACGTGTGATGATCCCATACAAATAAGTAAACGATAAGCCACCAGACTGCTGTGGAAGCTTTATCAATATTTAACAGCTTATCTCTTTTTATCTCTGCCACAGTAATAGAATAAACTCTGGAGAGCTCACATTAAATATTTTTATAAGTAGTTTGTCCCGCCTAAAATATACAATACCAATAAATGTACAAAAAATATAAAATAAAATATTTTAAAAAGTGTTGATTTAATATTTTCTTTGAAAAAATGTCCATTTTGGAAAACCTGTTAAATATTAAATTTTTTACTTTTTTCCTAATTTTTCCAGTAATTAAAAAGATGGAGAGAAAATTAAGAGAAATGTTTTCTAGAGAATTAAAAAAAAAAAATATCTTCGTAGTAACGAATCGAGTTAATTATTTATGAAGAAATGATAGGAGATAGAGAAATTGGAAATACTCTCTGGTATAATAAAATCTAATACGTCTCATATTATCTTTCGAGAAAGAGAATCATTATATCGATAATTGACTATCTTATCTCATTCATTGTGCGCGGTGTACGCCTCTCGATACAGCTTATATATTTATAGATTCTACGTCAATTCAAATTATTTTTTAATAATTATAAAATGGAGTTAGAAAAAGTTGACCCATATACAAATTTTTGTCAAAATGAACCGGATTTCGGATTGATCTAAACAAATTTCGTTCAAAATAAAGTGTGATTTTTAATGAAATTTTGAAAACTTAAAACTAATATTTAAAAATGAAAATCTAACATGTCATCTTTAAAAACTTGAATTTAAAAAATCATAACAATCAAAGTGATTTTTTTTAAACCGGTAAATATCTAGGGACATTTTTCTGAGATTTTATAGATGCCAAATGACAAGATTATTTATCATAAAATAATAATAATAATAATCTCATAGGATGAATTTAATGACCAAGACACGAACGTTGCAGATTTAGGATCCCTTTAACGACGTCTTCGTTTTACGATCGTCTCAAGTACCATTTTTTGTCTTTTAAGTACGAGTATATCATGATATCTATACCAAGTTCCATATTGTATATTACATATATATTTAAATATGAGGTACTAATTCACGCTAGAATCGTTTTAATTATTGTGATTATTAACCATAAAGATCAACCGGTCGTCAACCGGTTCTGTATTTTGATCCTCTTACAGTATTTTAAGCGTCTCGCATATTTTGGGAAGCGCCAACTTGGAAACGTGACAGAATGTCAGGCGGAAGTTTAAGCCAGTGGAAATCGGTCAAAAAAAAGATAAATTCGTATTTTCGAGTATCGAAATATTTATTTGATTTTTTAAATAATCCCTTTAACATTTCCTGATCATTGTCTTAAAAATCTGTCTTTATTCTCACATATAAAATTCCAGTTAAAATACTTTCATAATCGTGTAATGCAATTTTTGTTATTGTTTTTTCCTCATATAATACGTGTGTGAACTGATAAAGATATCTTTCGAATGTTGTAGATTTCGTTCAAAAAGATACAAAATGGGAACGATTATGTTGCCAGATAGAAGGATTGGTGTAGGTAATGTTATACAATCTATTTTTAGGCTCGCCACTTAACGGATTTATTTTTGGCGTATAGCGAACTTGGTTTAAATTAGATTCACATCTTTTCATCAAATTTATTTTTAGAGAATATAATCTGAAACCACGTGTCTATCAAAACAACTGCCAAGTACAGTACATCACGTTAAATGTGATGTAATATATTTATATTCCTGTTTATTATATTTCTTTTGGAGTATTTAAGATTTACAGAAGTTGCCAATTTGGTACAGGTGCCAATTGTACTTAATTGGTACCAGATTCAGCCATATTAGGTTTAGGTTCATGTGAACAGATTTTAAATTGGCACCAACTGTACCGAATCGTTACATAGTCCAATTGGACCGAATTAATATCGATTACTAATGTGCCAAATCCGAATTGCTACCGGATCCAACCATAGTGGGTCCGATTGTACATATTTTATGCTGGAACTAACTACCGAATTGGTACAACTGTACAGAATTGGTAGAGATCCAATCATAGTTGGTCCAACTGCACGATTAGATACTGGAACCAGATGTATCAAATTGGTATCTGTTCCAGCTGAACATAATTAGTACCAGTTCCAACTGTACTCAATTAGTACGAGATTCAGTCATATCGTGTTCATGTGGACCAATTTTAAACTGGAACCAACTGTACCTAATCCGTGCACATTCTAATTATAATGAATTAATATCGGCTATCTATGTACCAAATTTGTACCAGATTCAATCATGTTGGGTCCAACTGTACCCACTATATACTGCAACCAGCTGTACCGAATTGGTGGATTTTCCAAATGTTCCAGATTAGTTCTGGTTCCAACTTTCCCGAATTGGTATTAGATCTAGTCATAGTGGGCCCAACTGTACCAATTTGATACTGGAACCAATTTTACTGAATTTTTACCCTTTTAAAATGTTACGCATTAGTACTGGTTCCAAGTGTACCGAATTGGTACCAGGCCCATCCATATTATCTTCAATTCAACCGATTTGAAACGAGAACCAACTGTACCGATTCTGTACATGTTTCAACTGTAACGTATTCATAATGTTTCCGAATCATTGTATCGAATTGTTACCGGATCCAATCATAGTGGGTCCAACTGTACCGATTTAGATACTGGCATCAGATGTACCAAATTGGCACCAGTTCCAAATGTACCGAATTAGTACCAGTTCCAAATGTACCCAATTTTTAACAGATTCAGTCATATCATGCTCATGTGGACCAATTTGAAACTGGGGCCAGCTGTACCGAATCGGCAAACATTCCAATTGTACCGAGTTAATATCGGTTATTTATGTACCGGATTGGTACCGGATTTGAAGTATAGTGGGTCCGACTGCACCAACTTTATTCTGGAAACAACTGTACTAAAACGGTATCGGTGTCAATAGTACCCAATTACTACTGTTAAGAACTGTACGGAATTGGTACTGATTGCAACTGTATCGATGTAGTATGTGCCTCCAATTCGATACAGTTGGGACCATTATTCAATCGTTATAGTTGGATTCGATGTAGTTAAAATCTATACTAGTTTGGTACAATTCAAGCCGGTACTAATTGTGTAAAATTGGTACATTTAAAAATTCTTTGCAATTGGAATCAGTATCAATACAGTCAGAACTGGTAAAATTGTAATATGTACCAATTTGATGTATTTCAACTCGCTATGTTTGGAACCGATACCTACACTGCACAACTGGCACCACTGCTAATTTGATGCAGTTGGTGCGGTACAAAATCGGTACAGTTGGATCCGGCACCAAATCGTTTCGATTAGGTCCGATACCAATTCAGTACAATTGAAATCAGTACCAAATCGGTACAGTTTGAATTAGTACCAGTTCTAATTGTACCGAATTGTAATCGCACCGTCGTATCCATTTGAAACTGGACCCAACTGTATCGATTTCGTACTGCACGAACTGTACCTAATTGGTAATGGTGCCAATTGTGCAGAATAAGTGGCGGTTCCAAACATACAAAGTTCAAATTCATCGAATTGGTACATATTTTTTCAATTGTACAAAATTAGTACGGATTTTAATCACACCGATTGAAAACTGGTTCCAACTGTATCGGATTGGTACCAGTTTCAATATGACGAATTTTTGTTTGTATAAAATGTTATACTAATGTTTACAGTGATTTTTTATAGAATTAAAATGAAAATGCATTAAAACCATTGAAAGAACAGTTAAAAATCCTTAGAATCCAAAAGAGAATGCAGAATTGGTAGTTTTTAAGGATACGAAAAGATTCGCTTGACAAAGTGTTAATAAATTTTATTCATAAACCATTACTCGAGACTACAGCGAGTATATAATTTCTTTTTCATTCTGTATCTTCCTTTATTTTTCTTCGGATTTGACGCTTGAAGGCACGCGGTAACGACGGGATAACCTTCGTCATGAGCTTCGCGGTTTTGTGGAATTATCAACCACTCCGCTAAATCCTTGCAACGTTCTCTGGACATGCCAAGTTGCCACGTTGTTAAATGAAAAGAAAGTCAGCCAGACGTTCTTCGACATTTCGCTCTGCTGATTTCTACGGATGAAAATTATATTTGTTCATTTTGTCCGGTGTACGATCCTTTCGAATTGAATACTGATTCAGATTTTTTTAATTAAATCCCCGGAGACGCATTCAGTGTAATTAGTTAGTGTATACGCTCTTTTTAATTAACGTTGCGACTTGAAAAATGAAGGTATAGTTTTCCAAAGAAAACGGAATGTTTTTCCTTGCTTTCATTATGGAAAAGAGTTATACTTAGATTTATTCAGATAAAAAAGGCAGATTTCACTAAGCAAATTCTATTAATCAAAATTTTAATAAATTAAAATTTACAAAACACATTTAAGTAAAATATAGAGACATTGAGCAAATAATATTGATGTAATTGCGATGTAGATAAATTGACTGATATAAAAAAAACCGCTTTCAAGGCACTAATGTTTGCGGTTCTTTTCAGCGATCATGAGTCAGTTTTGCTCTTTTGCAAAATAAATGGACTAATCAAATGACTCACTCGGCAGCAATGAGTTACGTAAAAATGTACTTGGATTTCCAAATACATTTTTGTGAAGCCTAGGTTTACTCAGTTTTGCAAAACTTTATTTATTAAACATTAAAAATAATATAATATTTTTAAACTTGTTTTTAGATGTGCGCTTATCAAAATATATTTTTTTAATTTATCAATACCAATTGCACCAATTAGAACTATTTTGGCGCCAACTGTTCCGATTCTATCTATACCAATTCCAACTGGACTGGTACCTGTTGCATAGCTTCCCACTGTACCGATTGTATCGATTCAAAATTCACTGGTACCAATTGAACCAATTCGAACTGTGCAGATGCACAATACATGTATTTCAAAGTATTTTAAACGTTCCAAATGTACTTGTACCAACTGTACCGATTTCAACTTCACTGGTACCAATTTAACCGGTACAAACTGGACCAATTCCAACATCACGATACCCAATGGACCTATTTTAATTTTAAAAACCCAAAATGTACTTGTACCAACTGTACTGATTCCAACAACGCTGGTACCAATTAAGTAAGTACCAATTGAACCAATTGCAACCGCACAGATGCACAATTGATCGATTTCAACGTTTAAAAGTCCAAAATGCAATTGTATAAAATGTACCGATTCCAACTGCACTGTTACCAATTAAATCGATGCCAATTGTACCAATTTCAAATTCATGGTACCCAATTGACCGATTTCAATTTTTATAAGTCCAAAATGCACTTGCACCAACTATAGTAAATCTAATTGGACTGGCGCCAATTGAACTGGTGACAATGGGACCAATCCCAGCTATATGATACCCAGTTGATCGGTTTCAATTTTAAAGTGCAAAATGTACTTGAACCAACTGTGCCGATTATAAATATACTGATTTAAATCATACAAGCGGGAATTTTACCAATTTTCAACCATAATTATTTCATTTTATAGTACCAATTGCACTAGTCCCAAGTGGATCGATTTCAAATGTATTTATTTCAATTTTACCAGTTTCAACTGTACCGATATCAATTGTGCCCGTTTAAACTGTACCGAGAACAATTGTGTACAAGTATCAAATGTACAAATTTGGTACGTGTTCCAACTTTATTAGATCCAATTGCACCAGTTCCAACTGTATCGATATACTAAATTGGTATCCATTGCCGAAAAAATTATTAACGTGATTTATCTTAATAACCCAACAGCTAAAAAAAACAAATAAAATCTGATGTTAGCAACATTCTTTCACTTTGATTCTACATAATTCAGCTGCAATTGCAGAATGCAGAGTTGAAGGGATAGAGTAGATAGTAAGTAAGGACCACGTTTGCCTTTCAAAGATGGTCCCAGTATGGAAATACATTCGCGCGTAATGAAAAGCTCATAAAAACACTAAATAAAGAAGCTCACGTTACACTTAAAAGCGTACTTAAATTTAATTAAAGCTTCATGAAAGAGGGCGTCGTTTGCTGACACCTTTGCAACCTCACTCTTGCTTTCCCTCAGGTATCTCAACTCTTACACACCCCTGTACATCAGCATTGAATATATTATGTAAAAAGTTATTCAATTCATATAATGCACGAATTATATAATTATTCGTCTCACACTGAAAACAAACAAATCCTTTTTAATTTAATTTTGTGTAGTAATAGACAAAGGAAGGAGAGTACTTCATATAATATAATTTTAATGTACAACTGTACCGTGTTGGTTATTGATTCCAACTGTACTGAATTGTTACCGGTACCAATTGTACCGATTTTATACTGGTTCCAGCTATACCGAATTGGTACCGTATCCAAAATTAGGATCACCTGTACCGATTAAATACTACTACGCACTATACTGAATTGGTATCTATTTCAGTTGTACCGAATATTACTGGTTCCAACTATACAGAATTGGTACTGATTCGAATAGAACCAAATTGGTATTAGTACCAATTCACCGGAATTGGTATACGCTTTAGTTTTACCTAATTAGTACGAGATCCAAGTATTCTGGACTCTAACTGTACTGGTTTCGAGTGTACCCAAGTGGTTTCAGTACAAACTGTATTTGGACCAAGCGGGTATAGATAAGCCCGCTACGGTTGAAACCGATGCCTAATTTGATACAGGTAGTATTATTAAACAGATTGGTACAGTTGAACTTGTTTTTGGTTAGAACCGCTGTTGTAATCGCCAAGTTACACTCGGTATGGCTGGCACTTGGTATCATTTCAACAAGTTTGGTACTCGTACAAGCTTTATACAGTTGTTACTGGTACCAACTCGGTACATTTGAAACCGATACCAATACGTTACAATTAGAACATGTACTAAATCGGTATAGTTGGTTCTCGTTCGAAATCGGTTCAATTAAACATATAATATGGATGCATCTGGTACCAATTCTGTACATTTGGAATGAGTACTAATTCGTAAAATTTTTAAAAGGTACCAATTCGGTACAGCTGGTTCCAGTAACAAATCTGTGCAGTTGGACCTACTTTGATTAGATCCGGTACCAATTCGGTATAGTTGGAACCAGAACTAATTCGGAACATTCTGAAAAGCTACCAATTTGATACAGCTGGTTCGAGTATCTAATCGGTACAGTTAGACCCACTATGATTGGATCCGGTTTCAATTGGGTAAAACTGGAACCGTTTTTAATTCGATACAATTGAAAAATGTACCAATTTGGTACAGTTGGTCCCAGCATCAAATGGGTGCAGTCGGACCCTCTATGGTTGGATCATGTAGCAATTCGGTACAGTTAAACCCACAGTAAATTGTCTTTATTTCTTTCTTTTTAATGAATTGAAAATGCGAGGCTTCTTTTTATCTAAGGAGATTACACTGGACGCAGGAAATGCGATTGAATACTAACCGACCTTCCAGCATGCCGGATATCAATAATGGATACGCCATGCATACGAAGAGAATCGTAGATACGTTGCATATTCAGCACGACGTCGTTACTATTCCACTCTGCGGGAGTTCAAAACCGCATATGAGGAAGCCAATCAGAATTTGCGATATGTACTATCGTGATCATCAGCATGCCAAACATCATTGTTACAGATTTCTTTGGCACAAGAGGAAGACCATTGTTTCGTTATATACCATAAATATTACAAACTTTTAGTATTTTTTTTTTTCAAATAATAACGCCATGTATAATACTTATCCGATCTCCATCTTACCGAAATTTTTGTATCTGCAACGTTACTTCTAAAATTGAGACATCAAATGGGAAATTTCTAAAATTAAAGTTAAATCATCAAGTTGCGTTTATATGGTCCTAAATATTTACATTTATAAAGAAAAAGTATTTTGAATTTTTTTATTTTAATAAAAATTTAAGACCAGATAACCGTTGCAGAGAATAAATTTTAGTAAGGTAGGGATCACTTTTTTGGTGAAACAACTGACATGACTGGTGGCAAAAAAACCGATAATGTAGGAATCCACCTTATCGGACTTGGATAAATCTAGATTCCTGTTAGGAAATAAATGAAAGGATGAAAAAAAAGTTATATTTAAAATTTTTCAGGTCATGTATTACTTATCTGATTCCTACCATAACAATTATTGATACCTCAATAAATTAAAAAGTAGCGTTACAGAGAAAAAAATATCAGTGAGTTAGGAATCGGATAAGTAATACCTGGAGTAAAAGCAGGCTTTCTTGTGAAACAACTCACGTCTACACGAAAAGAGATATCAAGTTGAAAATTTTAGAAATTTATTAAAAGACAGTAAGGAAGGTTGTTATGGTCCCAAATTTTTCTAATTAATGAAAAAAAAAATACTTTAAAAAAATATATTTAAAAATGTTGAATTTTTTTTATTATAAAAATTTAAGACTATAAAGACATTCCTTAGTGTCTTTTCGTAACTTTCTTAAATTTTCAGCTTGATATATCTTTTTGTGTCGCCGTGAGTTGCGGCAAAAAATACCGATAATGTAGGGATCCACCTTACAGGACATGGATAAATCTAGATTCCTACTAGAAAAAAAAAATTACAGCATGAAAAAAAGATATATTTAAAATTTTTAAGAGAGGAATTCTAAACGATATTTTTTTCTTTTTGTTTACAGGATTGTTGAAAGGCTCGGTATCAGCAGAGAGACCACGAACTTTGAGACGATTGCGGAACGTCTACACACCGACTGCCTGCGGAATGGGAACCGGCTCCGACAGCGGCGGCGAGCGTCTCGACGACGTCGAAATTCCCTTCCGGATGACTGATCGCGATCGCGAGAGGGACGATAAGTCCCTCAGTATTATGAGTCCTTTTGACGAACAAGAAGAGTGGGCAAAAATTTCTGAAATTTTTGCTTCCTTTGGTACCGGCCTCGTTCGGGAATCAGTCTTCGTTAGTGAACTGGAAAAGGAATTCCAAACGAGATTAGGTAGGTTCATTCATTATTCTAAAATTCGAGACTCTAATAATCGAAAATTGTGAAATTAAAGCTTGCACCTTTTACGTAAAATGAAATTTATTTTTACAAAAAAAATTCTAAAATTTAATTCCAATGATTGCAAATTGTTTCAGAGTAATTTCAAGTAATTTCTAATTTTATCAGTGATTTAAGAGAGATTTTTAATTATT
>JAUESI010000026.1:2868587-2885877 GCA_032275145.1 Synergus laeviventris | reverse complement strand
GAGTGATTGCAAGAGGTGTCTGAGTAAATTCCTTGTGATTTCAGGTGATTTCACTATTTAAGGCGAGATTTTCTGGCTATAGTCCTAATTTTTTAATTTCATCATATCTGTAAAATTATAAGGCAGAAATAATGACCAATTAAATAATGTTTATTAATTTTTTTTATTAATTTTTTTTTCTTAGAACGGTGTTTTGGATGAGTCAGACTTGAAGGACATGGGTATAACGAGTGACCAGGAAAGTGCTGTGATAATGGACGCTGCAGGTCTACTGCACAATCGCGTCGAGAAACGAGTGACCCTCCATGGTCAATCGGTAGAGGACTGGCTAAAGGGTATCCACCTAGACAGTTACACCGATACGTTCAAAAAGCACCTGTATACAGACATGGATCGAGTCCGGCGTGTCTGGGAGGTCGAGTTGGCAGCTGTGTTAGAAATTCAAAAACCCGCACACCGGAAGAGGATCCTCGCATCGGTGAGCGGACATAGTCCGAGGACGCAAGTACGAAATGAAAATGGAGCCAACTTGGAGGACCTCAACAAAGATCTCAACACTCTCGTGAGTTTTAAATAAATTCCGAAAAAGAATCATAACTAGTTAGCTAGTAATTAGTGGAAAAACGAATTTAAGAAAATATTTGGTCACGCTCCTAATATTTTTTGAGAGAGGGGTGTGAATAAACATTTTTATCTATTTTTATTTTTAATAAATACGAATTGAAAAATTTATCTCCCTGTCTAAGGTGGGAAGAAATAGGGGCGTAACTCTTATTTCCAAGTTTTAGATTAGCTTTTCTAAAAGGCGAATCCGAAACATGGAGGTTCGTAAATAGGGATGGGGTGTGACCAAATATTTTCAGCTTTCAGATTTATTTTTCAATTTAATGATTTCTTTTGGAGAATTGTTGAAAAAAATATTTTGTCTGGAAGGAATATCCAATTGTAGCTGATTCAGAAGACATTTAACAGGGCTGATAAAGCAATTATAGAAAAATACAAATTAACCATCAGGCGAATTGTTTTTGTCGATTGAGGGAATCAAAAGGTAATTACGATCAGCATCGTAATTTCCGAGGGTATCAGTTGTCTCGAAAGTTGGAGGGTGAATCGAAGGGTGATTCTGTTAGGAGCTGTCTGACAAGAGGTGTTTCACTAACAACAATACGTTTCAAGGGTGGCAAACTGAAACTCACACGTCCTTCTACCCCCTTAAACCCACCTCCACCCGAGCAATCGTTTCAACTGTTTTTCTTTTGATTTGCACCCTGCATATAATGTAAATATCTCGGCTAATTGGAATCCCGCTATTGTCCAACTGCAACACTTCACGGGGCTTGTCACTCTTTTCTGTCATGCCATTCTAGCGGTAAATGATAATTTCATTTTTTTTTCATTCTTATAGCTGCTGCCGAAGCGAAAGCGAGAGTTGTCATAATTGGAACGTTCAATTTATTGACGTTTAATTAGGGAGAGAAGATGATCCTCTTTGAGTAGAAAAAAAATATTATTTTCTTATAGAGGTTTTTGAAATTTAGACAAGAATATACTCCACATGAGATACACATTCTTGAGACTCACATGAAATATAGCCTTTTGACCCCCACAGGACATATTATAAAGTGGTTACCTATCAAAGTAGCGTCCAATGTCCTTCTCCTTTTTTTTCTAGAACCGACCAGACAGGTGTGCAGAAGTTCGATTAACAGACCATTCATATGATAATTTCATGCTGTTATTTATCTCTTCGAACCATTTATAATACACCGACTACCGAGAATATCTCTCTATGATAATTAATTATTCTGACCAGTCTCTAGACTCTCGTTTATTAAAATACAAAATTTCTACCAAGTCTCAAGTCTCAAGCTTCAAACTTTTTTTAAATGGCTCCACGCACTATTTTTTTGTTTTCAGAAAACAAATATCCAGCAACTGAAGGAGGAAATTCGAGAAAAGCTTCCAGAGACTCCACAGAGTGATGGAAATGGGCCGGTAACTGGTACGAACTCATCGAATACGGGAACATTAAGGCATAGGAAAAATAGACCAGCTCCTCAACCTCCTCCAAGGCCGAGCTCGCACAACGGAGCAATTTCTGCACCGGAGCAACTGGAAATCAGAGCTCCCTCCGAACTTCTTCTCGGCGTCCCATCCACCCTTAAAACTCAATGGAGGCATCATCCAAAAGATCTAGTCACCGGCTGCGTATCTTACATCGCCAATGTAAGTGCATTTCTAATATTAAAGTCAAAACTGGAAGATTCTTAAGATTCTTAATTCACTTGGAATCCCACATAGAATCACACATAGTATCACCCTAGAATCACGTTTAGAATTTTACGTGAAATCACATATGTAATCCCACGTAGAAACTCACGTGAATTTATACTTGTAATTACATTTATAGTTAAACTTGGAATTCCACCTGGAATCCCACATAGAATCACACATAGCATCCCACGTAGAATCACGTTTAGAATCCCACATGCAATTATAATTGGAATTACATTTATACTTATACTTGGAATCGCACGTATGATCGGATGTAAAATCCCATATAGAATCGCTGTAGGAATAAAAGGAGGAATCACGTTTAGAATTCCACATGGAATCTCACGTAGAATCTCACATGAAATTATACTTGGAATCTCACGTAGGATGGGATATAAAATCGCATATGGAATCACTGTAGGAATAACAGGAGGAATTACACGCATGGGCTCATATGTGAAATCTCAAAATAAATTACATTTTGAATTTCATGAGGAATCATACGTGGAAACTCATATAGATGCAAACTTGTAATCCCATGCAGGATCAGATGAGGAGTCCCATGTGGTAACACTGTAGGAGTAACAGGAGGATTCCCATGTGGAATTCCATGTAGAATCTCATTTGGAATCACACTTTGATTCCTACGCGGAATCACACGTCCAATCTCAAAAGAAACTACATGTTGACTCTTTTGAGGAATCATACGTGAAATCTCACAATAAATATTATCATAATATTATCATATTATTATATCACACGTAAAATCTCACGAAGACTTACTTGTGGAATTAGAAGTGGAATCACATGGAATCCCACGTAGAATCACATGTGGCAATCTGAAAAAAATATTACAAATATTTAATTACAGTATTTTTTAATCAGAAAAGAGAGTTAACGGTTTTTTAAGGATTATTTTCGTTTTGAATTTAATAGTACTTGGGATCGACCGTGGTAAAGGAGCTAAGAGGGACAGAATCGACGAAAAAGTCGATACAGAAACTGAAGACCTGCCGAGATCCGAGGGACATTCCTGATATTAGCTTGGCAATTTCCTACCGTGGTGTTCGTTTCCTGAATACGTCGACCAATGTAAGAAAAAATATCTCCTTGGCACTACATTTTTTTAAACCCTGGAACTTCTCGATTCAAATTCAAATTTTGAATTAATTTTTAAATTATTTATTTATTTAAATTTACGTATTTCTGTTCGACATATTAGACCCGCCATTATTTATTTTTAAATTAATATTTCAAAACTTTTTTTTTCTTTTTGATAGGAACCAATTTGTGAACACGAGATTCGCAATATTCATTGTGCTTGTCAGGACGCTGATGACCTCACGCATTTTGCCTACATCACCAAAGATCATGCAAGCCGTACCCACTTTTGTCACGTCTTTTGCGTGCAGACCATGGTAATTATCTGAATTTAATTAAACGTAATAGTAATAAAAAATTTCAGCACTCCACTACAATCTAAATGCTGTTGTACCAAAGGCATAACCGAAAAATATGAGTTTCTCATTTTACGAAACAAATTTTACAACCAGATATTTTTTCGCTTTTTTAAATTCGTTGGAATTCAAATTGATTGGAATTTTTTTGAACTCTGATGCAATTTTTTAAATTCTCTTGAATTCCATTGACTGCTTTTAAATTCCCTTGAATTTTTGTTTAATTCGTTTGAATTCTTATAAATTCCCTATAACTTTTTTGAACTAAATTCTCTTGACTTCTTTTGAATTTGCTTAAATTCTTCTCTGTATCATGAATACTTCTGAATTATATAGAATTATTGTACATCATTTTAAATTCTCTCGAATTTTTTCGACCTTCTATTGACTTTATTAAAATTCTTTCAAATTCATTTGAATACCTCAAAATGTTTTAAATTCCCTTGCCGTCGATTGAGTTCGCCTAAATTATTTTGAATTTTAAATTCCTGTGAATTCATTTGATCTCTGTTGAATCCTTTGAATTAATCAAATTCTTGAATTCTCTCGTAAATGAAAAGTAGTATGGGTTAAACACTCGCCTAATTCTATTATTTGTTGAATAAAATGAGGAAATAGGATTTTGAGATTAGAATTTGAATTCAAGATCTTTAAATCCAACTCTTGTGCTTCCTTCTTATAAAATTACTTTGCATGGTGAAACTCTTTTGTTTCAGGATCAAGCAACCGAAGTGATTCTGACTCTCGGCCAAGCTTTTGAGGTGGCCTACCAGATGGCGCTGCGTGACAAGTTGGGCAGCCACGCGATTCGCTCGCGTTCAGCCAATCAGTTGACGAATCTTGCAGTCAACAACGTGACGAACGTAAACCCCTCGAATCCGGCGACTGACAGACATCACGATTTAGAAAAAAATTCCAGTCAAAAGGCGAATCTTAATTCCGTCAACGCCAACAATTCTAAACCAAAGCTTAAGTCAAAGACCATTCCTAATCCCACTTTGACTTCAACCCTAATTCCAGTTTCCACTGCCAACTCGAATTCCAACTCCAAGAATACCAATCATCGTGAGCCAAGTCCTAATTCGAATTCCACTTCTAGTTCGACCTCAAAAACCAACTCCAGCGCAACGAAATTACTCGCCTCGCATGGCCGCTCGCATTCTGTCAACGACATCAAAATCAACGGCAATCAACTCAAACTCGCTCCAATGCCGGTTGACGATATTGGAATCGGTGTCAAGGACATGAAAGCAGGTTCTAGGGCACCGATTGCTCTCTCGGAGGAATTATAATCGGTTGAAAATTTGTGAAAAATCGGCAAGAAGGATATGGATCGGTCAAAATAGATTTTAAATCGGTTGAGAAATCGGTTAGCAACGACGAGAAAAAATGTTATTCAAAAATCGAATCCAATACGACCGAGACTTAACCCGAGGGTAACCCTTCCCGTCAAATTCAGAATGTGGTACCGTGATTGAGAAAATTTTGCACAATCCGACCTTTTATACTCTTCGCAATGAATCTCACTTGTGAGAAACATGTGCATCGGAGCCACCTAGCGACAGGAAAATATACGCGCGAAATTTAAACCTAGTTTGAGTCTCGCAAACAAATTTTGAAGAGAATTTCTTCTCCGCTTAAGAAAACTTGAATTCAAAGGCAACTAATAGTGATTTCTCTCCAGCGAGGGTGGATATTTAAATCGCAGCACGTCTGTGGTGAATCCGATGTTATCGGTGTGATAATTTAGCCTATTTACCCATTCTTTCTTGGATATACTCGATCCCCAAAATATTTTCTGACAATGGGGATATTCGACCTGGAGTTGATTTAATGAATTAATTAATTCAATTAATTAATTAAGAGATTGAGTTAGTTAGTTGAAAGTATTACGATATTTAGTTTTTGGCTGTTTGCAAAGTTCGATGGTACGAAGGTAAGTACCGAATTTATTCACTTATCAACGACGACGGAACGTCTTTATTAAATTAATATATATCTGACGAACGAAATTGCTAGAAAAATGTGATTCAAGCATTTCTAAGGAACTTTTGAGAAGACATTTTATTTAGCGAATTTCCCTCCATTATAAAGAGAAAAATTCGTGAACTCGATTTGAGCAAGCTCTAAGAATTGTAAATCTGGTTGACACTCATAACTAATTTTAGGCACATAATTTAGAGTTCGATAAGAGTTTCGACATTGATTAAGGATTTTTTAAAACGAAGTAAAAAATAAGCATGAATTTTTTAATTAGTGACATTTTCACAATTTCGTAGGGCACCGAATATTATATAAATCACTCGCCAGGGTCGGCGAAGTCATTTTTTAATTTTTTATTTATAATATTTGATTAGCTTGTGAATTCCTTTGAATTTATTTAAATCCCATTTTAAATATTTTGAATTCTCTTGAACGTTTTTCTATTCTTTAAAATTACCCCTTTAATTTTCCGTAATTATTTTGTTGTTCGGTGAATTCTTTTAGATTCTTTTGAATTTTGTTGTTTATAAAAATTACCAGTAAGTGACCCCTACATTCAATTCTAATTTTGTAAAAATAATTTTTCTTTTCAATTTTCACTTTTACAAGTGTGAATAACGTTTGAAATCGAATAATTATTAATGAAGAGACTTAAGACATTAAAAATGATAATTATTCAATTTTTTTATATTAAAAAACCGATATAATTAATTTAAAAAAATTGTAAATCCATACTGAATTTGCCGACCTTGTCACTCGCGCTCAATAACACTCTGTACCAAAACTGTTATTATTCAGGATCTAATTACCATTTGAGCTTCCTTGATCGATAATTTATTCGATCTTTTGGATGTTTTTTATTGTCAAGACTGAAGAATTGTCGGCCACGTTTTCGCTTCGTATTCATATTCAATTGTTTGTTGCTTGTTTAGTTTCAATTTACTGTGAAGAAACAATTGAAAATCTATAAATAAACAGATATGGGCTTTGAAATTAAATGAAATAAAGCATTGCTAGATTGAAATATATATTCCCTCGTATTAACAATTTGATTGCATCATAATACGAAAGTACAAAAACATTTTTTCTACATGAAATTTTTCTAGAAGCGCAAACGTGGTTTTTACAATAAGTTTTATACTCATAAAAGAAAAAGGAACGATACTTTTGTCCTTCCTGGAAAAAGAATTACATTTAAAGTTAGTCTTACATATACTCAAGCCAAAAAAAAAATATTACCGCATTTAATATGAAGATGTCGTCCAAAGTTTCCAATATGAAAAAGCAGATTTAAATTTCGAAATAGAGGTTTCGTCTCCTTAGACTTAATTCCTGAAAACAAAGGTAGCATGTTATTGTTGATTATTCTTATTTTAATAAAAATTATTATTTCGAATTACTTTTTATTTATAATTGGTTGATTCCTTCCTAGAAAAGTTCCTCTCCTAATTATTTCTGATTATGCAGTTTTTTTCGTAGATTTATCTATACATACAATTTTTAAGGATCTTTAAAAGTGTTAAACTTAAATTCATGAAATTTTTACCACACAGGTGAAGCTTAAAAAATAAAAAAAAACAAATTTTGATTATAGTGCTAAACTTAATTTTTAACGTACGTAAGCAATTTTTGCACAAAGTGGACAGTTTATGACTCTTCTTTTTACTAAGACATTTTTTGTTTCCTTTTTCCCACCTTTTTTAAAAGCCTTTTTCAACTCGCTTTTCCAAACTTCTTTTTCAAAATCCTTTTTTACGCTTAAAATAGGGTAGAAAAAAGAGGGTGTATAAGTAGTTTAAAAAGAGACTTGGAAAAGGAAGTAGAAAAATATTTTGAAAATGGTGTTTGGAAAAGTAGTTTGAAAAAGAAGTTTGGAAATATGAGTTGAGAAGGCGTTTGAAAAATGGTGGACCTTTCTTTCAAACCACCACTTTTCGAAACCACTTTTCTCAGCCAATTATCGACTTTTCTCCAATCCCACTTTTTTCGTATCTCAACAGGTAAAAAAACGAGTCGTGTGTGAGTTGTTAACGTAACTTACTCTTATTTCTAATCGCAATAATGTATTCATATTGTAAGGCTAAATGTAGGATTTCTATTAATTATACGAGTAGACCTAAAGTTCCAATTATACAAAGATAGAACCATGGAGACGAAATCTATCAAGGACGTACACATAATTCACTAATATAATATATCTGCTTTAATTTTAAAGCAGTAATTCAGCTTTTTAAACTTTTAAAAATATATATTCCATTTTTTTATGTAAATAGATAAAAAGTACGCTTCCTGATTGAATCTTTGTCTAATTGAAGAAAGAGTGTAAATAACTGCAAATGTTTTCTGTAAATAGAGAAAACTCTTGGAAATACGAAAGTAGATGAAGAAATAGAATATTCGTTAAAACGAAATATTAGGTAAAACTAGATAATGGACAAAACTAAATATTCGATAAAATGAGATATTCGAGGAAATACTGCCAAATTTCAACACCAGGTCTTTTAAGGCCATATACGTACACTTTGTACTGTTGAACTTGTCTAGTTTCTGAAATAAAAATAAGTATAATATTATATCTATTAATAATATTTATTGATAAAATATTATTTATAAAGAACCATCACTGTCAAAAAGATTCAGTAAAGTCGCTCAGAATTTCGAATGTGTTAGGAAATTTTTCTCTTAATATTCCTCTTGTCGATATTTATCATATTCTATAAAAGGAATATGAAAAAAAATTGTTTCTTCCACATCAGCTACTTATTCCCTAGGAAATGTAATTTTTATTGATAATTAATAAATCGACTACCGATTTCCTTACTCAACACTGAAATGTTGAAAATGTAGGAATAAACAAGTAAACACAATTCGGACCTTGAAATGATAACAACTTCGAAGATCTGGTACTAGTTTACTATTATTTCGAAAAAAAATGTATTCACAAATGTAAATTTTATTCTAATTTTTTTTTTTAACAGGACAATTTGATATTCTAGGGGTTGAATTCTAGAAATTTGGATCTTTAATGAATTCAGCTGAATTCAATCAAATTTACATGAAATCAGTGTCATCCAATTAAGTTACCAGAATTCAAAGTGAATTAAAAAGGCGAATTGATTTAAACTGCATAAGTGAATTCAACAGAATTTAACCGAACTTAATTAATTTATTAAGTTAATGGCAATTTATGAAATTTGAGTAATTTTTGGTAATTTATGAAATTTAGAACTCAAATTATAGAAATGAAAAAATGAAGGTAATTAAAATTTAATTTCTTTATGATAAAGTTAAAATGAATTGAACTAAATTCCATACGAATTCATAAGTAAATTTCAGTGGAATATTTTTTAAATTGAATGATATTTTCACTTTAAATTCAGTGGGATTCAACTTTAATTAAGAGGAATTCACTTCGAATTAAATGGAATTCACTTTGATTTAGTGGATTTCGGTTTGGAGTCAGTTTGAAATTACTGAAAATACTGAAAATACTGTGTTGAGTGAAATTGGCTTTAACTTGAATGGAATTCAATTAGAATTGACTGGAATTCACTTCCAATTAAGTGGAATTAATTTAAAATTCAGTGAAGTTCATTTAGAATTGCGAAAAAATGTCTTTAAATTGAGATAAGTTCATATAAAAAAAATGAAAGCTTTAAACAGAAAAAATATTATTTTCTAAAAACGGATCTTCGAAAATTGTTACAATCAAAATGAAAATAGCACTCGCACAAAAAAGTCACGATTGGACCAAAACTTCACCTGATGAAGACACAAAAGGCAGATTCTATACTGATTCAGGTTCGTGAATACCAATGTCAGGCTTAGGTGACACTTGGATAAATAATTAGAATAATAACAATAATAAAAAATAAACCGCCATCCGGAGTCAGTTCTTATCATATGGTATATGTATATATAAATAATTTCCATGCTTGTGATATTTAATAATTCCTTGGAGTAAATTGATTATTTTGATGCTAATAGTTCTTAAGATGAATTTAATTATTTTTAAGAGAGAGACGTATAGTGGGAGAGCGAGCGAAATTAGACATTTTGATTAAAGGAATCCTATCTCTATATTTGTGCTTATTTTCAACTAAAGATAAAAATCGAGTTTAAAAACAAATTTTACTAATTTAAGGAGCTTAAAAATATATAAATTTATATTAACCTGTATGAGTATAATATATAATTATATTATATATTAAATCAAATAGATCTAGAAAATCCGAATTTAGTCAAATCAAATGATTTAAATCTAAAGTTTAAAAAAAATTAGTTCCTTGTTCGAGCTTTTCCTTGAATTTTAATGATAAAATATCAAATATTCTCTTATAATTGGTTATAATTGGTGAAAATTGTGAATTAGTAAATCGATCTTTTTGTCGACTATAAGTTGAAATTCTTGTTAATTAGCAAGCTTGTAATGTAATATTCCTGTATAGCACTTTGACGTCGTATTATGTACACTTCGAGTCACCAAGTCTCAATTGAGATTTACCTCTCCTTTGACGTGAGGATTCATTAAGATGCACTGTAAGATACATTCATGATATTCTGATTTACATTTCAAGTAATTCAGATTGCACCTGTTAAAATTTACAGAACTCTTGTGAATTTGAAGATTCAATCTAATGCTATTTTCTTTTTAATTATATGTAATTCAAAAACAGTTTGCTGAAAGTTTTTATATTTGTTTCGCAATTTAACATTAATTTTATTAAACTATTGCGGCAATGTTGCAATATTATTTATCAATGTTTCTACAATGGTGTTCAATATTACTGCAACTTTGCAAAATTGTGTTCAGGCTGTTAAATATTGTCGCAAAATTGCAACATAGTATCAAGATTGCTGCAATGTTGCATCGTTGTATTCATTCAACTGCAACTTTGTTTCCAACGTTGCAACTTTACAATAATATTGTTGCAATACTGTAAGACTATTGACACAACATTGCAATAATATTTTAACAGCGTTGCAACGTTGACTCAGCATTATAAAAATATTTAGGCGACATTGCATCATTGCCCAAGGGTTTGAAGTTGGCAACATTTTTGCAACGTTGAAACGTCACTTTTCAACGTTGCAGCAATGGCGCTGCAATATTATTTAGCGAAAATACTGCAATGATGCTGCAATAAGTTTACAGCTTTGCAACAATGTTCCACAATATTTCTGCAAAGTTGCTGAAATTCTGCATCAGCATTGAAATACTATTGATGCAAAATTGAAATAATATTCTGATGCCGTTGCAATAATATTGTTACAACGTTGCAAGACCCTTTCGCTAGAATATTGCTAGAATATTGCTGCAATGTTACTACATTGTATTAATTCTCTTGCAATACTGCTTCAACTTTTCAAAATTATTTCGCTACATTGTGTCAATAATAACACAATATTGTTGCATCAACATTGCTGCAATATTGTGTTCTATTGGGAAAGTCATAAATAAATACCATATTCAAAGAATATTGATAAACCATATTGATTTCGTTTCCAACATTTTTTGCTTATCTTTTGCGTTTGGAAAGTCTATTTTTGCAAGTGTAGTAAATCATTATATTATTAACTGTTATATATTGTTACTCGTAAATTATAAAATAATATAATCCTTAAAGTACCAGAACTGACTCCTGTGAATAATGGGCGGCTTGTATACAACATAGATAAGTATTAAAAAATATATCCTATTCTTTAGGAAGGGCCATTTCTTCAGAATGGATAAATGAATTAAATTGGTCATTAATTCAGAGAAAACTGACCAATTTGAGATAAATTGTAAATTAGAGTTTGAAAAATATTGTAGGCTGATCGTCAACTTTTAAGTTAAACTATTAAGGGTGTTAAACTCAAGTTCTAATCTCAAAACTATACCTCCTTCTTTTAGTCAAGAAATATTAGAAATTAATATTTTCGCTTTGTAGAAATACTTTTTTTTAAAATTTATTTATTTATTTACTCTTTTTTATATTCAGAAAATGAGTTGAACTGCAGAGAGAAAAAAATGTCTAATTAAAATATTTGTTAGTGAAATGAGGAGATCGAATTTTTCAGTTTAAATTTGAATTTAACACTTTTAAGGCCATGTATTACTTATCCAATTCCTACCTTACCGACGGTTTTTTCCCAGATATTTTACTTCTAAATTTATTGAAATATCAAATTGAAAAATTCTAAAATTAATGTTAAAGCATCAAGTTACGTTTATCTATGTGATATGACAACAAATTTAGGAGTAACGTTGCAGACAAAATGTCGGTATGGTAGGAATCGATTAAGTAATAGATGGCCTTAATAATATGGAAAATGTGCTGTAAATTTAGTTATAAAGTAGAACCTTTTAATAAATGTTGTGACAGCTCAGGGGTGTGTAGGTGGGATACATTTTTCTTTAAAAAAAAGGAAGGGGTGCTGATAAGTATATTTGATTGTGGCACCCAATGATGATAAGAATGTGGACACCCCCCATCGCTTAGACTCTAATAAGGCAGCAAAATATTCTAAGCATTTAGTGTGTTTATATATAATAATTATGATAATTATAATTATAATTATAATATAATAATAAAATAAAATAAATATGTTATTACGACTAGTCTCTCGATAATGATATGTGTATCAAATAGCGTTTGATGATTAAATGTTATCCGTTAGCAAAATAGGGAACTAGATTATTCTAATCGTGACAATATGGAAGGCCATGATATGCAAAAAATATTATCAGGTTGCCCTACATTACAGATTTTATAAAAAATTATTACTCATCGGACGAACGCATTTTAATCTTCATATAAATTAGAACTATATTGAGGGGTATATCTATAAATTTTTATTTTGATTAAAAATTTAATTTATTTATCTAATTTTATTTTATTTATCTATAATTTAAATTTAATTTACTTAAATTCTAGGAAAACTGTGGAAAATAAAAATTTTTATTATTTTCACATTCCTGAAAAATTTGAAGTTCCCAAAAATTCAAATTCCCGGAAATTAAAATTTTTGAAATCTTTCGAAATTTGAAATTCGACTCTTTTATATTTTCGGTAGTTATGTTTTCAATATTTTTCCACATTCCAGATTTTTGGTTATCGGGAAAAAGATTTTTGATTAGTTTGATATTTGTAAATTTTTTTGTAAATACTGCAAAGAAGAATTTAAAAATAATATTTTTTTTTAAATTCCAACAATTAAAAAATTTAAGTGAATATCGATCGCAGAAATTGTTTACAACTCAATGATAATGTGATGAGGTCAATGTTCAATTTTTTCTTTTAAAAAGTATTACACAAAAAACTGCAAAATTTATGGCCTTCCAAAAATTTTGGATATTAAAGTTCCCATTTTTTCCTTAAGCTATACTACGGAGAATGCGGTGGATTTTGAGTCTGAGGTCATCCAAAGACTCCAACGAATTAATTCTACGGACTGATTTACATGGGTGCAATTTTTCATCCTTCGTGAGCACATCTTTGTGCGAACGGGGATTAAATAATACGTTATCTTTTAAAAGAGCTTTTTCCCAATCCACTCCTACAGATTTACTAACATTTTCATCGTCTTTATTATAGAAAATAGGTTATTTGAGGATAATCTGAGGGGTTCGTAACTTCCAATTTTTGTGACTTTTTTGCGTGATTTGATCTGATTTCTGTGATTGCAGTCATTTCATGTGAATGGTGTCTGAATTTGGAGTGATTTCAAGTGATTGCAGTGATTCAATTTGCTTGGCCTAAAATAATTTTAAATCATCTCAAATGACAATGAAATCACATGAAATCACACTAAATATCACTTAAAATCACTGCAAACGTCATTCGCTTTTAAGTTATATGAAATTATTCCTTGATCACCTTCGGTCATTACAATCACTTGAAATCTTTTGAAATTCATATCGCATTCAACTGAAATGACTGCAGTCAATGTAATCTCTGTAATTTCTTTAATGACTGCAATCATCTACAATCACTCTCCATGCAGAGTGATTACACGCTTTATAATCATTGATGAGTTTTGCAAAGTGATTAAAGTAACTACAGTGATTGCAGAGTGATCTTAATCACTTAAAATCTCTTCAAATTCAGATCACATTCCATGATTGCAATAAAATTTGATAAAATTTGAAAAATCTATCTTAATAGTTATCAACCCTTATAGATAATTTCATGTTTCTGAAAAATTTAGGGAATACATGAATTTCAAATTGAAATTGTCATTATAAAATAGAGTAAAAAATTGATATCAGAAAAAAGTTCCTTATTTTATTTATTTAATTTATCAAATTATTAATTATAATACTCTTTTTAATTAATAATCGAAATATTAAGAAGGCTTTTCAAGCTCCCTGTATTTGCTAGTAGGCTTTTAAAATACGCAAATTGTTCTCGCTTTTAAATGGCGTCGTGTGGTCTGAGGGTGAGAAAGTGATTGTCGAGAGTGCATATATGCATAATTATTGTAGTTGGCACGTGTTTGCAATATAAGCATATATCGAAAGCAGGAGTGAGGGGAAGAAAAAAACAACGTAGTGTAAATAGAAGGAGCGTGTTGTAATATATAAACGTCGATTTGAGATATCTTGTAATTATTATCATTTACTCATCAAGTGCAAAAAGGGATAGAAAATGGAATACTTAATTAACTATGTTCAAAAATAATATTACAATTTTGAAATAATTTCTTTAAATTTCTTTTAAAATATTTGGAGTGATTGCAGGTGAATACAGAGTGATTTCTTATTATTTCAGAGTAATTACAGAGAATGCAGAGTGAATTCAGTGGTTTTAGAGTGATTACATGATATTCAGATAGATTGAATATGATTTAATACGATCTTTGAGTATATTAATTTAATCACTGCAATCAAAATTCAAATCCAATTCACCTGAAATTACTGCAATCACGAGAATTATTTATAAGAATTTAAGAGTGATTCCAGATGATTTCTGTATGATTTCAGATGATTTCAGAGTGATTTTAGACTAGATTAATTAAATGAGCGCAATCACTTGAAATCTTTCCAAATTCAGATCGAGTTCAACTGCAATTACTGTATTCACTGTATTCCCTGTATTCACCTGAAATCACTTTAAATATAGAGTGATTGTATAAATTGAGAATTGTTTTTGCTGATTTCAAAGTGATTACAGCGATCGCAGAGTGATTACTGTGATTTTAAATAGTTTTGGAATGATTGCTTGTGATTTCAAAGCGATTACATAATATTCAGAGAGATTGAAGACGATTTTCGACTAAATTAATTCAGGCCCTGCAAAAATAACTGCAGATAATCATCGCATGATTTCAGATACTTTCAGAGTGATTTTATATCCAATTAATTTAATCAGTGAATTCACTTGAAATCTCTTGAAATTAAGATCTCACTCAACTAAAGTCACTGCAATCACTGTAATCTCCATAGTCACTTGAATCAAATATAATCGCTCTAAATTTAGAGTGATTGCAGGAATTTAGAATTATTTATGCTGATTTAGAAGTGATTACAATGATAGCAGAGTGATTACAGTAATTTTAAGTGATCTTACAGTGATTTATTGTGATTTGAGAGTGAATACAAAGTATTCAAAGAGATCTAAGATAATTTTACACTGAATTAATTCAGTCGCTAGAAATAAATTCGTGTTGAATTCTCCAGGAGTGACTGCAATCACTAGAATAATTTTTAATGTAATGTCGAGTGATTGCAGGTTATTAGTGATTGCAGCTAATCGCCGCATGATTTAAGATAGTTTCAAATGATTTAAGTTGATTGGTAGACCTTTAATCAAATAAATTCCACTTTCCGTCGTTGACTGCAGACTTGTAAGCTATGAATAGCTGAGACAAAAAGAGGTGAGATTCGTATTATTATCGTAGGAGAAACGTACGAAAAGAGAGTGAGAGAATGAGAGAAAAAGCATAAAAGAGTCAGAGTGTAGAGTGTGATTAGTCCTCGGTGATTGCTATTCAAGGGTGCATTAGGTTTCCATAGAGATCTGATGAAAAGTTGCATGAAATTGGTTGCGATATCAATTATCGAGGAAAAATTGTGACTCGTATTTCGTCGTGTATAGTCGGAGGTTGAGACAAATGTAAACAATATCACTGGTCAATATCATGAGAAATCAAAAAAGGAGAATTAAAGGAAAATAATATGTCAAGAATTATGCTTGTATCGGGGATGCTATATAATAGATGCGCTATTTTAAACGACGCAGCCTCATTAGAGGCAGACTTCCTATGTTTCTTGTAAACATTATATTTATTATTGTTCATGTTTATTAGAATTATAAAAATATAAATAATATATCAGAGATTATTCCCTGGATACCTATAATGTCTACGTCTTATGTAATAAAATGAAGTAAACAATACATGTGAGATTTTTATTCCATCATACGAGTCAACGTCTTCTACGGTATATTTAAAAATATATTATAATATCTTTTCAGAATACATAAGAGAGGTTCGGGATGAGGAAAAATGTTTTTAGTTATGGTATAATATTGTACTATCTTTTTTAGAAACATAAAGAGATTTCGAAATGGGTCAATGTTCTGGTTTAGGGTAATATATTAAGAAAAACATAGTACTATCTTTTCCAAAAAATAAACTCGGGGGTCTAAATACTGTTGGATGTTTTTATTTAGGGTAATATAAGTCAAAATTTTTGTCTACAGTACTACATTTAAGAACCATTTTTTAAAAAAACATAGGGGAGTTTCTAGACATGGATAAATATTTTCAGTTATGGTATAATATTTTATTATCTTTATAAAAATCATAGAGGGGTTTCGATATGGGGCAGTATTTCTGGTTAGGGTTATATATTAATAAAAATATCGTACTATCTCTCTCTTTGTCGAAAACAAACGCCCGAGTCCAAATATAAATACAATGTTTTCGATTAGGGTAATATCGATTTGAATTAATGTTTTCGGCTTTATATGCCTCCATAAAACAATGCGAAATATGGTATTATCCTTTCCAAACACACAAGGGTGCTCGACATAAACAAATATTTTCAACAAGGATAGTATATTTAGGAAAATGTTCTCCTATACTTTCCAAAGACATAGGTGGATAAGGATCAATGTTTTTTGCTAGGATGAAAACTTTAGAACACTAGTCCACCCAATGTTTTTGTTTAGTGTTGTATGTTAAATATATTTTAACACCTTTTCAAAAAACATATGGGAGGTTCTGGATGAGGATAAATCTTTTTAGTTATTTCTAGTTATGGTATAATATTGTACTAGCTTTTTAAATGACATACAGGTGTTTCGATATCGGTCAATGTTTTTGGTTCGGGTAATATATATTACCCTAGCCAATGTTTTCCGCTAAATTTCACCATCAAATAGTGCGATATTTAAGACTTTTGAATCCTTTCTAAATTCTACTTTTCAAAGATTATATTTAGACTAGGCTGCCCCCACTAATCCATACATATATATTTTTGAACTGTCCTTTTTAATTTATATTGGAACAATTTCTCATAGTTTTATTTTCATTTTACTTGGAGTGTTAATTAAGGGAGTTTGACTAAATTTCTAATCTTAAGATTC